>CAKALU010037536.1:0-21639 GCA_916700995.1 Hozukius guyotensis | reverse complement strand
ATATGCATAACTTGAATATTAACATTCCTCCCAGTTATCTTGTGCTGTACATAGTTATGTTGGATGCCAGCAATTAATGCCTGCACAATATGGCATATGAGGATAGAACCCAATATATTTTCATCTGGAAATTTAATTTATTTTATTTTTTTATTTGTATTTTTTTCAATATTTAATTTACTCATTTATTAATTTTTATTTTGTCTTTTGTTTTTATTTGTGATGAAAGTATAAAATATTCCCTGGATAATAGACACGACTGTCTTGATGATTAATCTAATGGAATTTTAATTTTTTTTCTGTAATTTTGATGTAAAATTATCAAATTGTTTTCTGTAAATTCTCTGGCTGCCAATAAAAAAAACATATTAAAACAAAAAGAAAGTAGCTTGTCGACACTCAAACGCACCACTAGAGGGCAGCTTCTCACTATTTTACCTGCAGAGAGGCTTCAGATTAGCCTCATTATTATTTATCCGTTTCTCTGCTGTAACATCTCAGTTTGTTGGGATAATAATCATCACCGCTGGTGTTTTATACAGTTTGTGGGTGAAGAGAAAAGGAGCTCCTGAGTGTGAACTTTTGGTGTTTTGATAACTCACAGGCTACTTCACATTCTTGAGATGAAAAAACCCTGAAAAGTTTGATCAAACAATGCCACCACACCTCCTGAACAAATATTAATCCACACATTCCTCCACTGGGCTGCCATAACAACACGGAGCAGAGAGGCGAGGGGGCTTCAGAGGAACACCTGGCAGAGAAGTTAGTTAGATAAACATCTGAAGTGAGGTGTGGAGAGAATTAGGAGCTTTCACCCCACATCAACTCTTAGAGCTCGTTGTGCAGCACATTAAAAGACAATCAGGCCTCTTTGGGCTCCTCCAGGAAAGCAGCAGTTCAGTGTGGAGGACAGACGGACGCAGACGGAGCTGAATGTGGAGCTTTGTCTGACTGTCAGGCTGCTGGTTAACTCAGAGAGCTCCATACAGTCACATCTGTCTGGCTTTGTGCACTCCACACTGAAGTGAACTGAGTGAACAGTCACATGATAAATGATGAGCCGTGCACAAAACACACCAACGTTCATGATACATGATGAGCCGTGCACAAAACACACCAAGTTAACCACAAAATCAGACAAGTGTGGGAGATTTCCTCTCTGTTGTTTGGTGATTTTCAACTCTAAGAGATCACAAAGGATAATGTGTTACTCACTGCTACAGTACAATGTATTTATGTGATAATCTCTGAATTTATAATATGATCTGAAGATATAATTTTACATATATTTGTGTGAAGACACCTTATATAATCAGTAAGATTATTAAACTAAACAAATAACTGGAAATAACTACCTTGAAACCAGTGTAGGTGGATATTTTCAAGACTAATTCCAGTATATTTTAGACTCAATATATCTAAAAGGAATAGTTTGACATTTTGGGGAATACACTTATTCTTTGTTTTGCCAAAGATTAGATGAGAAGTGAAACCGAAATGTTGAGCTATTCCTTTAAACTGCACTTCAGTATTTTTTTTTGCAACCAGAAGTGACATGAGGGTGGAGCTAAGTACAACTGAACGCTGAATAAGACATTTTTTAGGACACCCAAAAGGTTATAATAAACCTTAATGAAGTGAAAACACACTGTGAAAGGGTTAAAGCTGTAAGATGAAAACACGGACAACTCCCAGACCGGACAACTCCGCGGTAGCGACCTGTCAATCACAAGGTAGCCCCCCTAAAGCATCCCCTGCTTTATGGTCTATTTGACTCTAAATGGGACCATAATTTACTAAATGAACATCATGCTGTATTGAAGAAGACTTGAAACTAGCGATTGAGACCATAAACTCATGTTTACAATGTTTACTGAGGTAATAAATCAAGTGAGAAGTAGGCTCATTTTCTCATAGACTTCTATACAATCAGACGTCATTTTGCAACCAGAGGAGTCGCCCCCTGCTGGCTGTTAGAAAGAATGCAGGTTTAAGATACTTCATCATTGGCTTCACTTCTCAGACCCCGGAGGTTGCCCTCTGGTGCCAAGTGTGTAGGAGAACTATGGTGGCCGATGCGAAAACCGGAATGTCTCTCTGGAGCTACAGTGTTTGGTTTGTCCGTTCTGGGCTACCGTAGCAAAACGGCGGCCGACTCCGTGAAGAGGATCCGCTCCCTATGTAGATATAAAGGGCTCATTCTAAGTTAACGAAAACACAACGATTCTTAGTTTCAGGTGATTATACACTAATGAAAACATCTCCCATCTCATCTTCAACCGCTTATCCGGGATCGGGTCGCGGGGGCAACAGCTCCAGCAGGGGACCCCAAACTTCCCTTTCCCGGGCCACATTAACCAGCTCTGACTGGGGGATCCCGAGGCGTTCCCAGGCCAGTGTGGAGATATAATCTCTCCACCTAGTCCTTTGTCTTCCCCGTGGTCTCCTACCAGCTGGTCGTGCCTGGAACACCTCCTTAGGGAGGTGCCCAGGGGGCATCCTTACCAGATGCCCGAACTACCTCAGCTGGCTCCTTTCGACGCAAAGGAGCAGCGGCTCTGCTCCGAGTCCCTCACGGATGACTGAGCTTCTCACCCTATCTCTAAGGGAGACGCCAGCCACACTCCTGAGAAAACCCATTTCGTCCGCTTGGACCCGCGATCTAGTTCTTTCGGTCATGACCCAACCCTCATGACCATAGGTGAGAGTAGGAACGAAGATTGACCGGGAGATCGAGAGCTTTGCCTTCCGGCTCAGCTCTCTTTTCGTCACAACGGTGCGGTAAAGCGAATGCAATACCGCCCCCGCTGCTCCGATTCTCCGGCCAATCTCACGTTCCATTGTCCCCTCACTCGCGAACAAGACCCCGAGGTACTTGAACTCCTTCACTTGGGGTAAGGACTCATTCCCTACCCGGAGTGAAATGAAAACAGTTATGAATATTATATATAATTTCTGCCAATAGATCCCCCTACATGTTACACACTGTTCCTTTAAGTAAAGAATCTGAGTATTTCTTGAATCCAGCTGCTATTACTTGTTGAGACATTAAAGGGAAGAGGGATGAGGAGGAAGGACTTCCTGGAAACAGAGGGGAGGAAAAGTAAACACCTGAGGGTGTTAACAGCTTAATATACCAATATATAAAGCTGCTGCTACTGTGACACTGTACTGTAAAGCATAACGGTTTCTTTATTTTATTTATCCAGCTTCTTCCTCTCGTATGTCTCAATAAACAGTTCCCCTCGCTCGTTATGTAATCTCATGTTCTTTACCGTCTGACTGGAACTAGCTGCCCTCCGCTGTGACTAAAGGGAAGGAAGTTCAGGGCAGATCACATGAGAGCAGTGTGTAAAAAAAAAAAAAAAAAAAAAAAAAAAAAAAAGGAAGGGATTTGCTGACATCCCCATTTTCATGTTGGCCTTTGTCCAGCGTCCCTAGAAAAGCCTGTGTGTACTGTGTACTAAGGTCAGTGAAGCTGTACTGGGAGCTGAATACTCTCAACAGCTCATAATGGTCTGAGCTGCTGGAAAAGCCGGAAAAAAGAAGCTCAATAACACCTCATTAATAACCTGAAGGTTTAGCATTTACAGGTTTTACAGTAACTGATACCATTTAATACATTTCACTCATGAACCCCATGAGTTGTGTTCCGACCAGAGATCCCTGCATATCATTACAGATTTAAAGGAATAGTTTGACATTTTGGGGAATACGCCCTTCACATCATGTGGGATGGTGAGATATGGATACAGTGTTATGTTTATGAGTTGGTTATGTAAAGGTTGAAAATAACTATATCTGTTAAATTTAGGTGTAATTGCCTTTACCAAATAGAGGTTTAGTCAAGTGTGCTATTCGTATACTTATTTCAAACTTAAAATAAGAGAGTATACTTTCAGTTTACTTTTTATTTACTTTTTTTATGTACTATGTATAGCTTATACAGACAAGTATACAGAAAAGTCTAAGTATACTTTGCTTATACTGACACGTATACGGAAAAGTCTAAGTATACTTGGCTTATACTGGCACGTATACGGAAAAGTCTAAGTATACTTGGCTTATACTGACAAGTATACAGAAAAGTCTAAGTATACTTTGCTTATACTGACACGTATACGGAAAAGTCTAAGTATACTTGGCTTATACTGACAAATATACAGAAAAGTCTAAGTATACTTGGTTTATAGGTATACGGAAAAGTCTAAGTATACTTGGTTTATACAGAAAAGTATACAGAAAAGTCTAAGTATACTTGGCTTATACTGACAAGTATACAGAAAATTCTAAGTATACTTGGCTTATACTAACAAATATACAGAAAAGTTTAAGTATACTTTGCTTATACTGACAAGTATACAGAAAAGTCTAAGTATACTTTGCTTATACTGACAAGTATACAGAAAAGTCTAAGTATACTTTGCTTATACTGAAAAGTATACGGAAAAGTCTAAGTATACTTTGCTTATACTGACAAGTATACAGAAAAGTCTTTCTTATACCTATAAGTTCACTTGTAGTAGTTTACTTCATAGTATAGTTGCTTTACAAAATACAACTTAGATGTAAACTATTTGTGCACTCAAAGATTACTGTTCTTACACTTAAAGTACACTTAAAAGTATACTTTTATAAACTAAGAAGTGGGCCAATTTAGTCCCCAAGAAGTATTGAAGTAGTACACTTAGAAGTATACTACTAGCACATTGAGTTTAGTATACTTACTACATAAAGTATACTAAAGGAAATACTTGAACTTGACTTAAGTTTACTACTTTACTTTTCCGTAAAGGGATACTACTAAAGCTAATATCCTGCTCCTCGATCTTCTCGTCTAACTCTCGACAAGAAAGTGAATTTGTGTGTATATACAGTATATATATATTTGTTATATAAAACCTACATTAATTGATTGCAGCCCAACGACAACAAGCAGTAGAGCCGAGGGGAACTGCAGAGTGATACTTCTCTGTTGGTTTGTCACGATGAGAAACACCTTTCACATTATACATCATTATTTAAAGTCTTAATCGGAGCAGCTCGAAGCAAAAACAACATCCTCAAAAAAAAAAACACACAGAAGCGTGATGACATACTTTGTAAAAACACGTTATATAAAACGTATCCTGGTTTTTCCCTGCAGTGCAGATTTCCGCACGCCAGCTTTCAGTCAGATAGTGAGAGTTTGGCTCAGACACCCCGAGGCCCGATTCTCTGCCTGTTACAGTACACGGCCATATTGAGGGGCCAGATGGCTGGAAATGGGATGAAATGAATGAATAAATTCCTTTTTTTGAAAAACTGGAGTTCACTTTGGGTGCATCTCTCTTTAAAGCCTGGGAAACACCAAATTATCGTCTGATTGATTTAGTCTGTATTGAAAGTCTGTGTGTCTTAGATAACACTGTAAACATTATCAACTTGACTCATCTGCAGCGTGAGTCGATGTTTGCTGGAGGATCTCCAGTTTCTCCTCCCAATGATGAGATAATATTATACAGAGCACCCGTTATTTAACCCTCTGAGACCCACAATAGACCTGTTTCAGTCTTTTTTAGGGGGGACCAAGGGGTCTTTAGGGGCAGACAGCAGGTCAGAAATAGATGTAAGATAAATTAGTTTAAGTTGTTGCAGCAATTTTTGGGTTGATACCATTTGTTACACGAATTTAGTGCTAAATTAACAATTTTTTACCTATAGAGAATTGATAAAAAAGGATCAATAATCCCTCCAAAATACCATATTAAGACACAAAGACCTTGAGGAACACCATAGAAAAAGCCATGCTGTGATTTAGTTTCAAGAACTTTTGACATTTGGAGATTTCTGCAAGAATTGCATTTTTTGGGCGATTGGATGGCGAGCACTTCTGTTGTGTAAACTGCTCAGAAACCCCCTTATTGTCAATCTAGCTAGGAAAGCCATCCATCCTCTGAATGCTCTAGGTCTCTAGTTTGTGGTTGTAAAGTTTCATGAGGCTGTGATTATCCTAGAGGTCACCACAGGTCATTTTATACAGTGAGGTCAATGAAATGTCTCCTATGGGGACTAACATCATCACACATGAATACAGTTGGACTCATTGGATCCACAAGAGTCTCAGCTTTACAGTGATACCCAATTTATGTAGTTCAAAGACTGTTTAGGGACCCCAGTATGCAGAAATATTCAAACACAACATTTTAGAATAGGCGAAAATAACACATTTATACTGCATATGATTATCATAAAGTATGCGTGTCTGTAAAGGGGAGACTCGTGGGTACCCATAGAACCCATTTTCATTCACATATCTTGAGGTCAGAGGTCAAGGGACCCCTTTGGAAATGGCCATGACAGTTTTTCCTCGCCACTTCAGAGCGTTATTTAGCCTCCTTCCCGACATGTTAGGATGTGACCAATCTGTGCTTCCAGCTGAGTCACACTGACTCAGTTTCTAAATTTATGTAATTCAAGACTGTTTAGGGACCACAGTATGCAGAAATATTCAAACATATCATTCAAAACTGCATGTGATTATCATAAAGTGGGCATGTCTGTAAAGGGGAGACTCGTGGGTACCCATAGAACCCATTTTCATTCACATATCTTGAGGTTAGAGGTCAAGGGACCCCTTTGAAAATGGCCATGACAGTTTTTCCTCGCCAAAATTTAGAGTAAGTTTGGAGCGTTATTTAGCCTCCTTCCCGACAAGCTAGTAAGACATGGTTGGTACCAATGGATTCATTAGATTCTCTAGATACCAGTTATCTCCACTCTAGCTTGAAAACTGAGGCCGCTACAACCTCCGAAAGATCGATTGCGTTAATACGTTAAAGAAATTAGTGGCGTTAAAACGAATTTGCATTAATGTGTTATCTCATTAACTTTGACAGCCCTGTTAATAATATTTCAATCAGCAGTCATTCTTCTTTACATGCATACAAAAATCAAACAAATGTCAAGTTGTGGTGGTTTCATTGTTGCCGTCACATGAGGAGAAACTCACAGGTTTCCTTCATTTAGTCTTCTGTCACACATTTAAAATACATGCGACTCAGAAAGCATGGAGGGTGTAACCTGTGAGTTGATGTATAATATGTGTGTATATATACTTTCCCCACCCTGAGGGACTCACTGCATTCCACCCAGTGCAAACAGCTGTATGCATCAGAGGAGTTCAAACGGTGCATCAGTCTCCTCAGAGCATCATGAGGAAGATTAACCTACGGCTATATTCTTTAAAGCTTTAAAGCCTCAATTACACAAGTCTTAGCAAACATTTACTCCATATTCTCCAGACGTATATGAGCTGCCTAGAGCAACAAGATCAGTTGGAAACCAGTAAAGTTTCTTTCTCAGAGTGCATTCAGTCCCCTTCCCTTGAAAAATAACTTTTTTTAAAATCATATTTATGACTCTTAATGGCAACTCGTTCAAGTGATCGGCTGAAGCGTGAAGTCCGGCGTGCAAACACTAAATTTGGGGAAACTGTTTTTTGGTGTTTGACCTGCAAAAACTTGGAATAGTTTACAAAACACATTAAAACTTAAACACAATTGCACCTCTAGGTGATTCTAAATCCATGATTAGAAACTACTCCGCTCTGTTTTTAACATTGTTGTATTGTCGTCTGGCTGATTGCTTCTTCTGATTCGTTAATTATGTTCTTGTGTGTATTTATTGTGTTTTATTTATTGTACTCTCGACATCACTGAAAATAAAGGCATGCAATGAATTTGCTCCACATCCTACCCACTCAGCCTTAAAGAAAACTCTGAGATATCACATTGACATAAGAGTTTTCAGACCCTTTGCTTTACACGACATGTTTTGCACACCTGGATTTGGGGATTTTCTGCCGGTCTTCTCTGCAGATCCTCTGCAGCTCTGTCAGATTGGATGTGGACCGTCAGCCATTTCCAGGTCTCTCCAGAGATGTTTGATTGTGTTGAAGTCCTGCAGGTTCTGGCTGAAGGGTCACAGAGTTGTTCCTGAGCCGCTCTGTGTTGTCTTGGTTTTGCTTATTATTGTCCTGTTGGTGAATCTTCAGCCCAGTCTGAGGTCCTGGACCAGGTTTTCATTGCCACCACCAGCTCATCTGTTGGGATGTTATTGCACATGTGATGAGCGGTTTCCTCCAGACTTATACTGCTTATGGAGGCCAAACCAATTTTATCTAGTTTCTCACAGTCTGAGTACTTTTTAGGTGCTTTCTTTTTGCAAACTCCATGTGTGTTATGGAAGCCAATGTGCTCTTGAGATCCTTCAGCAAAGCAGAACATGTTTTGTTGCCTCCACACCATCCTTTCTCTGAGCTCTACAGGCCACTCCTTCGACCTCACGGCTTGGTTTCTGCTCTGATATATCAGCTGTGGGATCTTATATAGAGACAGGTGTGTGTGTGTCCAATCAGCTGAATCTACAACAGGTGGACTCCAATCAAGGTGCAGAAACATCAAGATGATCAGGAGAAACGGGAGCCACCTGACCTGAATTTCAAGTGTCTGTATATTTCAGTGTCAATGTGATATTTCAGTTTTTTTCTTTTGCATGTGTTTGCAAAAATGTCTAAAATCCTGTTTTCCTGCTTTGTCATTATGGGATATTGAGTCTATAGATTGATGAGAGGGAAAATTAATTTAAATAATTTCGGCATAAAGCTGCAACATGTGAAAAAAGTGAAGGTGTCTGAATACTTTCTGAATGTACTGTAAATGTAAGAAAACCCCTTTTACTGGTTTCTAGGGCTGTCAATTGATTAAAATATTTAGTTTTTCTTATCAAAAATGTACGTTAAAGGGAGATTTGTCGAGTATTTAATACTCTTATCAACATGGGAGTGGGCAAATATGCTGCTTTATGCAAATGTATGTATATATTTATTATTGGAAATCAATTAACAACACAAAACAATGACAAATATTGTCCAGAAACCCTCACAGGTACTGAACTTAGCATAAAAAATATGCTCAAATCATAACATGGCAAACTGCAGCCCAACAGGCAACAACAGCTGTCAGTGTGTCAGTGTGCTGACTTGACTATGACTTGCCCCAAACTGCATGTGATTATCATAAAGTGGGCATGTCTGTAAAGGGGAGACTCGTGGTTACCAATAGAACCCATTTACATTCACATATCTGGAGGTCAGAGGTCAAGGGACCCCTTTGAAAATGGCCTTGACAGTTTTTCCTCGCCAAAATTTAGCGTAAGTTCGGAGCGTTATTGAACCTCCTTCTTGACAAGCTAAAATCATCACCAAATGTGGCAACCTGGACATGATGTACGGAGGGCAGTGAGACAGAGATGTGTGTGAAACACATCTATATCCACAGATGTGTGTTTCTATCTGTGTTTGTGTGTGTAGGAGGGGAACATATCAGAACCAAGTAAATCAGTTACTGTACGTGCTGCTGGAGAGGAGCGTCTTCTCAGGGTGAGTCGGCTGTTTTCGCAGAATCCCTCTCGTCAGTTATTACACACATCCTTCTGATAACGTGTGTGTGTGTGTGTGTGTGTGTGTGTGTGTGTGTGTGTGTGTGTGTGTGTGTGTGTGTGTGTGTGTGTGTGTGTGTGTGTGTGTGTGTGTGTGCGTGTGTGGGAAGGTATGAGGTATGTGCAACAGCAGCATTTGTTTGTTTCCAAAGATAAACGTGAACCATAAAAAATCTGTGAGCTGGAGGAGGAGGAGGAGGATGAGGAGGAGGACGTCGGGAGGGAGAGGAGGAAGAGCAGCAAACACATAATTGTGTAACAGACAGATTTAAAAGCATTATGTACAAAATGCATCCCATCATGTCAGGGTAGTCACTGATCAGAACTGAGCAACAACATGTTGTAACATTATAAAGTCATTTTATTCATAAGGTAATTCATTTGTCTTGTGTTTATTTATACATTATTTGTATTTGCTAATTGAATCAGTTGTTTTATCCACTTCTTTATCATCATAGTGACACATTACTGTGTTCATTGAGCTAAACGCCATCAGCAGACAAATTATTAGTCCCTTAAAATAACATGAATTACTCTTTAATTTACCACAGAAAACATGATCCAGGATCAGGGTGTCTACAAGTGTTTTGTGGACTTGGAAAAGGCTTATGACCGGCTTATGACCGTGTCATAGGGAGTCCTGTCGGGGGTACTGCGAGAATACGGGTCACCGAGGTCGTTGCTACGAGCCATCCGGTCCTATAATGTATAAACCGAAGTGAGAGCTGTGTCCGCAATTTGCCCGCAAAACTACGCCGTACAATTGACAAAGTGCAGACGTTCCTCTATTTGGTTGCTGCTGAAAGATGATGTCACGGCAGCTTCATGTGGCGTTGCTACGGCGATCAGCTGAGAATCACGCCTATACGCTGAGCGGTTACTATCTGCAGTGGAAAACGGAAATAGAGAAAAGGACCTGGTACCAAAAGTGAACCGAGTCGAGCAGAACCGAACCATGCAGTGAAAACACGGCATTAGGTTTAGGCAACAAAACAACTCGGTTAGGTTTAGGAAAAAAGATCATAGTTTGGGTTAAAATAAGTATGTTACGTACGTGACGTAAGTTAACTTAGGTACATAATATTTGACAACAGGGCCGGATGAGCTGTTGCAGTCCGCTTTACCACTCTGGGACGACTTCACAAAACGATTGGGCGGCTTTTGCGGCCGCTAAACCTGCACAAATAAGACAAAAAGAAATATAATTCTTAAAGCACCTGCAAAGGGTGAAATGCACACATAACTGTTCTGCCAAGCAAAAAAACTGCGTCTTGGTTTCTTGGTATTTGCATGTATTTAAATGTGGTAATATGCATCTGGTGCAAAATTAGCCCCCCAAATGAGCTTCATTGCAAAAAGAGTCCAATTCACAAAGATCAGCGCTAACAGCTACACACAGTTACAGTGAAATTATCAGCGTCTCCGGAGAGTTGATGGTAACTGAAGCGCATTTATACTGACAGACTGGGATGTTAAATCCCAAAATACGGTTTCTCTCTGTCACTTTTAAATTCCTCGCTTGAAGTTTGAAGTGGTGTAGAGGTCGTAGATGAGTACTAGGTAGATGGGTGGGTTACTGAGGAGGAAGTGGGTGAACTCTCCTATATATACCAATGGCTTTTTGTCTGATAGGTCTCCTGTAAACCGCCAGAAAAAGAGGTGTATATACCCCGTACATCCTCCACTAAACCACTGGTTTTTCATTTTTCTTTTTCTGCCATTGTTCATGTTTGCGTTGTAATATCATTAGTGCAATACTGTTTTTGTGAATTAGACCTTGAGACGGTGCAGATAGCGGTTGAAAGTGACGGCGCTATCAGCGGCCGCAATCCATTCTTTGTGAATTCGCCCCTCTGAGTGGTCGAGGAGCCGATAACGGCTGTTAAAAGATGCCATTTATCTTTTACTGTATGCAGATTATATAATCACAGGAGGGGAGAGAGTGAGCGTTAGTTTGGTGTTGATCTTGTCTTCTCTCTTCCTGGAGGAGTTGTTAGCGCTCTTTCTCTCTATCAGCGGGGAATTGATTATCACCGGTTGAACCCACTCAACTGCATGATCAAAGTCTGCAGACGGTACAGTACGGCGGTGAAACATTAACCTGAAGTCTTCCCCCCGTCAACACCTTCATTCAGTCAGGAAACACGAGGTTTGACGACACACTTCCTCCTCCATCATGACTGAAGTGATCTTTGGTGGGTGAAATAAAGGATCAGCAGACCGCCATCATCATCGTTAGTAGCTTACTATACTTTGAGTTACTCATACTTTAGCTGAATATTTCCATTTTGGGTAACTTTCTATGTTTAATCCACTATATAAAGATCATTATTTTTCTCCACACTACATTTATAATTCATTTGACCTTCTTTTCAGATTTTACATTTAGCACGGCATGGGGTCATGAAGTATTGATGTTACCAGGCGAAGGGTTGTAGTCAGGATTTTAGGATTACTGAGGTCATGAAGTCCGTCCTCAACTCAAGGTAACACAGAATGCATACCAGCACCTCCAAAGCTCCCAGCTGATTATCTGGCAACCTCGAGGTGAAGGCAATAAGGTCCCCCGCCACGAAATAGTTCTGCACATAACCCCCACGTAAAAACCCCAAATTATCGTTTTTCACTTTACTTTTTGTACGGACTAAACAAATAAGTGAGCTTTAAAGGTGCTGATAAGTGGATTTTTTAATTATTATTTTTTTTACACAAAATCAAAAATAACTCAATAAATAAATATCATTAAATGTAGCAAAAATAATATTAAAAATATTAAATTAAGCTATTAATTAATTGATAAAATGTGACATAAATTGATGTTTCTGTTTGAATTTAAATTATTTACTCTTCTGTTTAATTTTCCCTTTTTATTTGTTTACATTTTTATTTTTATTAATTTTTAAATGTATTTATTTATTCATGCATTTATTTTTTATTCATTTATTTATTTTTTGCATTTAAATGTATTTATTTATTTATTTTATTTTATGATTTTCCCTTTGCATTACATCCCTTATTTATTTCTGTATTATTTTCTTTACACATTTCTTTTTACATTTCTGCCTCATTAAGGAAATGAGGGGGTGTAAAGAAAAGAGTATAGAAATAAATAAGTTTGGGGAAATAAATAAGGGGTGAAATGCAAAGGGAAAATTGTGCAGAAATAAATGAATAAAGAAATGCATGAATAAATAAATAAATACATAAATTTAAAAATAAATAAAATATAAATGCAAAAATAAATTAATAAATTAAAAAATACATAAAAAGTAAATACATAAATAAATAAAAGGGAAAATTAAACAGAAGAGTAAATAAATAAGGGAATTCATATAAAGATATATAAATAAAGAAGCAAATTAAAACAGAAATATCAATTTATGTTTAATTTGATCAATTAATTAATTAGCCAAATTTATTTTAAATGTTATTTTTGCTATTTTACTGACATATTTATTTATTTATTCAGTCATTTATTTATTTATTCATTTACCTTTTATTTTGGCAGGTTCCGTCCTCCATATACAGTATGTTTGCCAAAATGTCAAATACCAAATTTGTTGTCAAAATACCCAAAGAATTTTAAATAGTTTTTTACATGTTGGTGCATCAAACCATTTTAAACTAATACTTGAGCACATTTTGATGCTGATAATTGTAGATTTTTACTGAAGTTAAACACTTAATGTCCCATTGTGGTGTTTCTATTTTAGTTACATAAAGGATTTGAGGACTTCTTCCTCCACCGCTGATCATCATCATCATCATCATCATCAGCAGAGAGCTGGTTAACATTCCAGCCCTGCTAATCTCTCTGTCAGAGACCGACGGGTCTTTGAGGGCACCAACCTGCCATGTGGTCAGATTAAAGGTTCCTGAGAGGAGTGTGGGAGACGACCATCCTGAAGCAAAGTCCAGGAGATTCTCACGTTTTTCTTTTCACTCTGTGAGCCAGAAGTTTGGATGTTCCTGTTTTAAACTGCAAGCTCATCTATTCCACTGCCTCTACTTCCCTTGTGTGTGTGTTTGTGGGGAGTTTAGCGTGTTTGCATGCCAATATTTGCTAATTAGTGCTAAACACAAAGTACAGCAGATGGGAATGTTGTTGTTTTGCAGGTTGAGATGTTTCAGTCTGGACCAAAGTGGTGGACTGACTGAGAGACCGACATTATCCTCCATAGAGCCAAACTGCTGGCATTGCTAAAACCACAATGAAAAAGTAAGAAATCAAATAAAAAGGAACAAACTAAACCAAAACCAAAACTGAATAAAGGAAATAAAAGTGCTGTTGAGAAAGTGCAGAACAAAGGAAGTGAAACCAGCTATAAGTTTCATCCTCATTTAAACCCATCAGTTCATCTTTACAGCCCACACACACACCGACTGACGCACACAGAACCCGGCTGTTCTGCAGCATTTATTCCATATGAACTGGTTAAAAGGTCACACAGCGTTCTGCTTTTTGGTCCACACGTTGGTGTTTCAGTTCAGTATTTCTGTGTTTGTTTCATAGAAAGGAAAACCTGCATCCAGCATTCATTTGGTCTAACCTCGCTGTCACATGTGAATCTGACTGGCAAAATATAACAAGTCAAATCCAAAACAACGAGACATGTTTAGGCCTCAGTACTGAGAGTGAATTGACCTCAGCAGCAGTGAAATGCCAGCCTGTTGTCTATGAATGAGACTATCTGACACAGTTTCACAGTTACACAGTCTCTTTCACTCTTAAACAATGCTCAGACGTCACTGATTGAAGCTACAACATTCACTTTCACTATTAGTTTGACTCTCTTTTTCTCTTTTAACAGGACCATAACCTTAACCATACAAGTTCAATGTCTAACCTTAACCATCTCACCAGAGTTTCGCAATTTGCGTGTTACCTTCTAGACACGACCAGCCGGCGGCTTGCAGCTAACGGTGCTAACAGTGTCAACCTGAGGGGGAACCAGAATGTGGGCGCTACGCTTCCGTGACGACGCCGTCGGTTGTTTACAGCATCATAGGCTGTAACGAACGTATGAGAGCAGTGCAGGGCGCCGGCCGTGAGCTAGCCAGTGGAGTACGCTCACATGCACTAAAGGCTACATACCACACTAATACGTCTTTGTTTTAAAAACGCATAACTTTTGCGACTCTGCTCCGGCGTTTTCGAGCCCCTAAAACAGAGACGTTTGAAAACGATGACGCAGACACCCACGTTCGCTTCTTGATTGGGTCTTAATCAGTCATGACCCAGAAGGTGGCGCCCTAGGTGACCGCCTATATGGAACTATGCCGTAAAAACCCGTGGCACAATGACAGTGAGGGCCGGCGCGCGCCGGCTGAGGTGGGATCCCGGGATGCCGTTGTATCGGAGCCGTTTTGCGAGTACGAGTACATGAGCACAGTATCGGACCCGATACTGGTATTGGTATCGGTGCATCCCTAGTATGAAGTTAGAGCCAGGAGCTGATTAGCTTAGCTTAGCATAAAGACTGGAAACAGAGGGAAACAGCTAGCGTGGTTCTGTTCAAAGGTAACAAAATCTGTCTACCAGCACTCACTAATTGCACTCATACTGGAGGCTAAGCTTCACGTATCACCAGGACGCCTCTTTTGGGCGTATTGTTTGTACAAACGCTGTGTTGGCAAAGGTGAATCCATTTAGCAGCAGAGTGACCTCTGACCTCAAGTCCAGTGTTCAACCCCACCACTGAACTCAGCCTCATGTCCTGCTCACCCTGTTAGAAAATCCCAGAGACAAAGACAGAGAGACAGATGGCCTGGTGCGACCACACACACACACACACACACACACACACACACACACACACACAGCAGGGTCAGACCAGTTCATCTGGTCGGTACAGGACCTACAATATCCAGCACTGTCAGTTATGTGGTCTTTTACTGTTATGGGGGTTTCAAACTGTCACTTTTTTATGTTTGTTGAGTTCGATAAGTTCATCCAGATGCTTAGGAGAGTCGTTAAAGGAATAGTTTATAACATTTTTCGGAAATATGCTAATAAGATATTAAACTTTTGCTTTAACGATTCTAGAAACCAACAGTGGTGCGCGTTGTTAAATGACCTTCTGGGTTGCCAGTTAATTATCTTTCAGGAAATCAGATGCTTTGGTTCTGTGACTTGAATGTAATGATACGAAGATTGTGGTTTTGGTTAAATACTAATTAACAGTCGCGTCTCGTGATTCAATTTATGGATGTATTAAACCTTAAACAACCTACCAACATAAGATATAACCATAAACAAGTTTAATAATGCTGCAGTCACTATTTTGGAGGAAAACAAATTAAATAGCATACTGATGCGTTGAAAATGTTGCCGGATATGTCATAATATTATGAGAATAAAGTCATAATATTATAAAGTAGTAATTTTACGTGTTATTTTTAGAGGAACGTGGAGCATCTTGCGAAGTTATACTTTAGTTTAGGTTTCACAAATAACCAAATACTTCATCTTTCTATGTCCTCTCGTACGTTTTGTTGGTTGCTGGTAATATATTTTCCTAAAAAAAAATGTTTTCCCTCGAAATTTTAGGACTTAAGTCTCGTAATATTATGCTTTTTTTCCCTCATATTACAACTTTTTTTCTCGTAATATTACGTTTTTTTTCTTGAAATAGTATGACTTTATTCTCATTAAATTACGACTTTTGTCTCGTAATATTATGACATTATTCTTGAAATTTCAGATTTTTCCCCCCCCTCATTGTGGCCCTAATACTCCGTCGTACTACAGTAACCCGGAACAGACAAACCAAACATTGGCTTTAGATAGCGCCATTCACGTTTTCGCTTCAGCCACCAAAAGTTTCAGTTGGTTCCAGTCTGCAACCTCATAGCTGGATGCCACCATATCCTCCACACTGCACCTTTAATTAACCATTTACTCATTATGTTAATAGAAAACATTACCCTGGTGGCATTACGTTTCCTTCCACTGTTGCAAATTAGTTGTATATAAACATAATTTCTGGGAGACGGGGGTCAATAATAGATGAGAGGCACAGACTGAGGTCAGCAGTGGATGCACACAGACCAACAATGCTCTGCAGTAAAGGTGCAAAGATCACCTGACTTTAACACAAAGAGCACAAAAAGAGAGCTGCCCCGTGCGTGAACCTCTTTCTGTCCACATGAAAAGGGACAGACAGCGAGGAGAGAGCGGCCCGGCAGCACTGAGGAATGCTGGGTAGAGCCCCGTGCTTGTTGCCGTTGGAATGCCCCCGGGGCCTCTTACATAAGTCCCGTCAGGCCGGCGGCGGCGGTGGCGGCGGCGGCGGCGGCTGCTGCTCCGTTAGCCACACATTCACATTCAGCAGCCACACCAGACTATCACTGAAACTCAGCCACATATTCAACCAAGCATCCGCTTCTTCACACCGCGGAGAAGAGCTGGGAGACGCTGTAATTATGGACTTTATGTAATTGCAGCATGACACCCACAACAACTCACTCACACTTCAGGTTTACTAGTAACCATTATTACTGTTTAGGTGGTCTGAGGCTTTGTAGCTGGACAGAAGACGTGAGCCACAAACATCCTGTTGGCCTTAACATGTGTGTTGCTTTACATACAATGTTTGTTTGTGGTTTTTAATGACAGTTAGATTTAAACTCCCACATCAAGTTTGTGGAGCAGGCTCTGTTGAGAACATCAGTTATCATCAGTTATCAATACACAGTAGAAAAGATGCTTCAAACTGGTCTTTTTTTATATGGACTCTGGTTCCTCCAAGTTTCACTTTGAGGTTATTTTTTTGTCTCTTTGTGGTTGTTTTACAAAACTGAGGTTGTTTTTAGTCTCTTTGAGGTTGTTTTTCGTCTCTTTGTGGTCATTTTACATATAGATATAAAGATATAAAGATAGATAGATAGATAGATAGATAGGGCCCTTAAAGGAAGTACCATTTACTTTTGCAGTTGTTTGAGTTTGTTTTAGCCTCTTTGTGGTCGTTTTACAACACTTTGAGGTTGGTTTTCGTCTCTTTGAGGTCGTTTTTTGTCTTTGTGGTTGTTTTACAACACTGAGGTTGGTTTTCGTCTCTTTGTGGTCGTTTTACAACACTGAGTTTGGTTTTAGTCTTTTTGACGTCGTTTTTAGTCTGTGATTGTTTTATAATGCTTTGACGTCGTTTTTCGTCTCTTTGTGGTCGTTTTACAACACTTCCTGGTTGTTTTTAGTCTCTTTGTGGTCGTTTTATAACGCTTTGAGGTTGTTTTTAGTCTCTTTGTGGTCGTTTTATAACGCTTTGAGGTTGTTCTTTGTCTCTTTGAGGTTGTTTCTTTAAATCAAATAAAAAATAACACTAATTTATTTTTGACTGAAAAAGTCAGAGAAAGTAAAAATAAGGCAAAAGGACAAATTTGGGTTCATCAACTGTACCAAACAGCCATATTTTTTTTTTTATTTCACAATGACACATTGGACAGGTACTGTAGATATATATATAGTATATCAAAAACACATCAGTTGACATGTCATATCTAAAATTAAAAAACACTCGTTTCAATTTGCACATAGAGCTCAAGTCTTAAAAGACACAGAATAAAAGTGACCGAACATTACAAATGAAGGAACGCGTCAAAATACATTTCCCAGCACATATTTCTATATTGCATACACATTTACTCAGGAGTGGAGATCTGAAACACGTCGATGGATCGCCTTTAAATGATATCTGTGGTGAACGATGAGGGAATCAATTTCAAAAGGCCACCATACGGACTTCAATTCAGCAGAAACAGCCTGCTCAGCTGCCCAAAGCAGAGGACAGACGACGAGCTATAAGATGAGTCATTCCCTACACGGTTATGAGAAATGTTGGGGGATACCAGCAGGTACTGGTAAGCAGCAACCGGAGCTCTTAGAGGAGCTCCTGAACGTCCAGGTTTCACTCAGTTTGGTCATGCAAACATAGAAGAACGTCCTGGAAATATAAAACCTTCCTCAGCGTAGATTGTGACACGGTGCCGAACACATTCGTGAGGGTTTTTAAATGAAAATCTACAGCCATCACCAGAAAGCTTTCCAGTACAGATTCATCCGGAGAATGTTGTTTCATGAATGGCTTACAGTGCTCATTACCTCACAACACACCCAACCCTCTGGCATCACATTTATGAATAAACATTTAGGTGACTGCGCAAATGCAAGAGGTTCGTTTACACTGTGTCAACTACTTTAGTGCTATAAACACAGCAGGTTTTCTGTATTTAAAAGGCAAGGTGAGAGAGAGGTGTTGATACGGCGTCTGTATCGTACTAATGACTGCGAGTAAAACCGAGTCAAGGCCAGAGAGAAAAGTCTTGAGAAATCATTATATAAAATGTCACATTTGAAAAAAAACTGACTACAGCATAGATGGTCTGTCAAAAAATTCAAGACAGAAAAAAAAAATGTTTTTTATCATCCAAACTAAATATTACAAACAGCATCTACAGAGAGAAATAGATCATTTCTAATAACTTAAAAATAGTTAAATTATTATGCAATACAATACTCTTCCATTTGGGGCCAGAGGATAAGAAAATAGATCTGCTCAAAGCCTACTCAAAAAAACAAACAAATAAGGTGTTTGCCAACAGGTCCAAAGGCTAAACAACATAACCTAGTGATGTGTGCTCCGACTTGCATGTGTTGAGTGTGTCCTTTTTGGAGGAGAGGACGGTCTCTCAGATCCTTTCAAGTCCTGCAGTGAGAAGCTTTGGCACACAGAAACACCATTGGGACGAGATGACGCATCACAACACGGTGCTAATGAGGGACACTCATGCAGGCCTCGCTCCAGTCCTGGAGGAGATAAGGTCAGTGAACCCCGACATGCATCGCCACCATACTGCCAGGGCGACAAGAGACAGAGGAGAGGCTGGGAGGGAGGGGAGGGAGATAGGTATACAGAGAAAGAAATGGCTCAAATGCATGAACACAGAGCAGTCGTAATAGGGTGGGCGATGACGGAGAATAAAAGTTATGGAAAATGATCTCTTGTTAGGGCCACGACCGGTCAAAAAGATAACATGACAGTGATGATTTCAGTCTGGTATGGTGGTTTTCCAGCTTCCCCTCTGTTTCTCTCTACCCCCTCCATCTCACAGAGACGACTCCACCTCTCTAGCGATGGTGATCTCGGCCTCGGACCGAGGGAGCACCTCAACGCCAGCGGCCTGGTCCGGGGTCTCGCTGATCACCTCCAGGGCCGAGGCGGCGGCGGCAGCCTTGCACTCACCGCCGGCCTTCTTATCAGCGTTCTGTTTGTCCGCGGAGCCGCAGCACAGCTTGGGAGCACACTGAGTCTGACAGGAGAGCTCGCAGAGCGAGTCCCGAGACTCCGAGTTGAACGTGACGAACTCGGGCTGGATGGTGGTGGCGTGGATGCCCTCGTCGTGGAAGAAGTCCTTGATGCGCTTGGCCACCTCCATGTAGGACGTGGGGTCGTGGCACTTGATGTGCGCCGTGGCGATGATGCGACTGCCGGCCAGCTGCCAGATGTGCAGCTCGTGGATGGCCAGGACGCCCTCCAGGCCGAGCAGACGCTCGTTGAGCCGGTGCATGTTGATCTGCTTGGGCACGGTCTGCAGCAGGATGAGCGCCGACTCTTTGAGCAGCGGGTAGGTGGTGTACAGCAGGATGCACACCATGATGATGCAGAGCGTGGGATCCAGGTAGAGGACCCAGCAGGGGCCGGCGAACTTCATGGCCGACATGGTAGGGCCGTGCAGCAGGTCGACCAGCGTGTGGTTGACGTGCTGGTGGTCCGTGGTGTGGCTGTCGATGCACGGGTTCATACACGTCTCACCGTCTATGCAGGGCTGCCACACAAAGGTGAATATGAGAGAATTGACCACCACGATGACAGAGCCGAGGGCGTCACCCAACACGTGCAGGAAGACGCCGCGCATGTTGAGCTGCGACGCCGCGTCGTGTTCATTGTCCATCTCCTCATAGTGGGTGTTGCCATTCATCTGCACGTCTGTACCGTCTTTAGAGCTGATTTCTGAAGAGAAAAACAAAGTTAAGTTTAGTTTACCAGCCAAATAGCCTGCAGCCACTGACAGATTACGAGACAACAAGTCCATGGATACAGACATATAAAAAGGCCAACCATCCTTCAGCAAGACACCCAGACTGAAAGAGACACAAAATGACAACAAAACATGGCAGTCACGTCATTTTCTGTCTCTATGTGGTCATTTAGTATCTTTGTGGTCGTTTTACAACTCTTTGAGGTTGTTTTTTGTCTCTTTGTGGTCATACTTTGTCTCTTTGTGGTTATTTTTAGCCTCTTTGTGGTCGTATTTTGTCTCTTTGTGGTAATTTTTAGCCTCTTTGTGGTGGTATTACAACACTTTGAGGTTGTTTTCAGTCTCTTTGTGGTCGTATTACAACATTTTGAGGTGTTTTGTTTTGCCTTTGTTGTCATTTTTTGTCTCTTTGAGGTTGTTTTTAGTCTCTTTGTGGTAATTCTGGGTCTTTTTGTGGTCGTATTTTGCCTCTTTGTGGTCGTATTACAACATTCTTAGGTTGTTATTTGTCTAAGGTTAGTTTAGTTTCCCAGAACTTGAGGTGAACTTTTAATAATCAGCTGGCCTTTCACACTGCGATACTAATAGAGCATTCAAAATAGATATAAAGACAATACAGAAAAATAGAAATATTTCTTTGAGAAATTACAGGAAATCAACAACAACAATCTCATTGCCGTGCCAAATAAAAGCTGTAATAAATTAGCCAGCCGTAAGGATATTCCTAGAAGATGCTATCAGTGCTTAATTGCTCAGTTACATCATTTGGGGTCAAAACACAAGTCCAACTGAAACAAAGAAGCCAGAACTCAGCCTGCGATGTTATCAGGTGAAACGCGTCAGAGCTGCTCCATTAAAAAGTCAAGAGGAGGATGACTACGGGCAATTTACGAAGACATTCAGTCCATTAAGGTGACGTATAAGTGTGTTTTTTTCTTGCTAACAATGCGCTAGCTTTCACCGTGGAAGACAATGAGGGACTGTGCTATAACTGCTCAGGGCTACAAACAAGAGAAACGTACCAGACAGCCATGCTGGATTATACGAAAGAAAACCCCCAGCATGTGGGATCCTAAACGCTCCGAAACACTCTGCAGTAATTCAAGCATTCATTCAATT
>CAKALU010037535.1:0-10198 GCA_916700995.1 Hozukius guyotensis | reverse complement strand
CTCTCTCTCTCTCTCTCTCTCTCTCCCTCTGTGTCTCTCTCTCTCCCTCTCTGTCTCTCTCTGTGTATTTCTGAAGTTTGTCACAACTAAAAACATGACATAAGAAGTTAGTCAGTGGTTTGTAATGATAACTAGGTTGTTGTCTCAGTTTCAATGAATTGATGTTGGTTTTGATGAGTGAAACCTGTCAAAATGAATGGAGAGGAAATGATATTGCATATAACAGCTTGTATTTTGCAAATTTGGTGAAACAGGCCCCTGAACTTATAATACTACAAAGCAGCTTCACCACATTCAATCCAACAAAATGACAAATGGAAAGTTTGCTTTGTGCTGGACGCTGACAGAGTATCAATGCTTGCAGGTTCATCGCATGTCACTCAGATGGGTCTCAAAAAGAATGCGTTATTATGGCGTTAACTTTGACAGCCCTGGTTTCAGTTTACGACATTAACCACGTGGTTGAAACTGTTTAATAAAAACTGTGAGGGCGTGTTTCCCTCAGACGTAGCTGCAGTTTAGTTGTATGGGAACATCATTTTGTAGGAGACGGGGTTGGATGATTACCAATGTTTGATCCAAGATGGTCGATAAAATCTTGTACTTGTGTGTGTGAGAGAAATGCGGTTCTGAGGTTCTACATGAATCATTTCACAGTGAATGTTAACTGTGTCTTTGTCTCTGTTGCAGTCATGGTATCTGGGCAACTGAGTGAGTTCTGGAGGAAAGGGGATTGCCATAGCAGTACTGTCCTGGAGGAGAGGAAACAATGTTGTCAAGACATCGCCAGAGGAAAAATATATTCATCTTTGTAGAAGCATAACACGTGGTCATACATATATATAAATATATATACAATGAGATATATTTCTATATTTGTATGAACCCAGAAGAGACAGCCTGGATGGTCGGATGGAGAAGGTCAGCCACAGAATGAACTACGTGACACTAAATAGTTCTCCACAAATGGCCACTGATGACGCGAGATGTGATTTTCAAGTGAAAGCAATGGAAGCGATGCAGATGGTCCGGTTGGTCTAGAGATGAACTGCAGACCAGAACCAGGCCTCAACACGCCGGATCCTAAGAAGCCTGTAACCCAACTGTGTTCCCAGGATGAGGCCGCTTTCCCTGGAATGGATGTCAGCCTTTACCCCTGTACCCCGGGTCTCTACACTAAATCCAGTATAAGGCCTCCTCCCTGGGACAGACATAGACCTCATCCCCCCCACCCCCCACCCCCTCTACACCCAGAATGCCCCTCTCCGCTGCAGGTGCTGCTTATAATATATGCAAATAAGCCTCCCTTTTTTTTTTTTTTTTTTTCCTGAACCGACTAGAAAGAGAGATCCTGTTGTATGTAAAGTTTCTTTGCACTTTTTAAATGTGTTATCGATGCGACTTCGAGTCGAAACAGAGCAGTTTTTTTTCTCTCTTCCCACCAAAAGACAGAGGCTTTGTCTTTTTTATTGACAATCATCAGCCTGAAACCATTACGTTGCTTTGCTAAGCTCATGTTTTTAAGACTGTTTTGATTGTGCTTTTTTATCAGAAGACAATGAGTAATAGTGGAATATAAGAGCTATATTCATACACACGATGCTACAGTTGGACACCAGTGTAGAGTTAGGCCCACTGGTATCAGGAGGGGGGACATCTTCCTATACCCTTCAGATGCTGATCATTTTGTCACGGCAGTACTTATCCAAAACAGCCAAAAGGCACAGTGTTTGGAGGAGTCGTGCACCTGCAGCAAAGAAACAGCCGCTAGCCGCACTAGAACCAGGATCACGTGGCAGCACAGACTGCAGTAAACTGGCTGTTGAGCTCAATGGGTTTGAAACTGTAGCATGGTGGGGTGTATGCGTGTGCATGTGTGTGTGTGTGTGTGTGTGTGTCAGATTGTGAATATGGTTCCTGCATTTCCACACTCATCCCTGCTCTGTTTTGATGAGATGTTGACGTGTCTCAGAGAACACAGTGACGGGAGTTTGTACTTGTATGTGGGTAGATTAGAAAGAGATATAGCAGGCATTGCACTATGATTAAGTTAACCATGTGGCCACGTTGCCAAGCTGGCTGGCTGTATTGTGTTTTTCTCGATGGTTATGACGGCAGGTCATGTGCATGCTGACTTGGAACTGAGCACAAAATCCAGGTTTCTTGTCCAGCTCCTGGAGCGAGTGGTGGTCTGGAAGGTGTCTCGACCCCGACCCCGACCCGACCAATCTGTGGAGGAACAGTATCAGAAGGGTTTGGGTTGAGGTTAGGACAGGTTAGGCACAGCTGCTAGGGTTGGTTTCAAGTCTAACCTTGATGGTTTAGCACCGGCAACAAGCAACAAAATCAAGCATTTCAAACAAGTTTGCTTGCTTTCCGCGTCCAACCCTGACACTATATTTGCATTATGACAGCGAGGCAAAGCACTATTCTGGCTTTTTCGCAGCTTAATTTAGTCAATAATCTTTATGAAAGATATTTAATAGCTTAAAATCTTACATGCTGCATTTTAACTTCGTCTTAAACATTTGACAAGCTTAGCGCTTTGATAGAATCCTAACGAACGTCAGTCCCTATCCGCAGTAATGGCGACATCTCAGAACCCACCAAGAGCGAGATGTCAGTTTTAAGAGATGGCAAACAGCCCAGTCTGTGTGTAGATGTCAAAGATCTGAATGCAGAATCAAATTATAAAATGTATCATTATTGATATTTGTCTGTAAAATCCAATGCATACTCCAAATGCAACCGTAGTAGAACATGTGCACCCTGGCCTTTTTTGCCGTTTCGTACACCGTCTCTTTGGAGATGGAAATGAGATTTTTAGGGACTAATATTTTATAATCTGTGCCATATTTGAATCTCCAAAGTTTTGCAGCTATAAAGCAGTCTATTGAGATGTGTTGCCTGGGGATGTGGATTGGTGTTTCTGTGTTGAGGTGCGATCAGATTGAACGGAAAGCGAATTTTCGCCCGGCTTTATTCATATGAATTTGACCGCTGGAGTGTTTCTGCAGTCTGAAGATGTTGCTCCGTGATTTGGTCACTTGCGTCCCTGCTGCAAACAGTAGGGGGAAAGCCTGAACATTCTTATTTTACTTGTATTACAGCAGCGGTCCCACAGCTGTCTTCTATCTGCCCCGGAGAGATTAAATGTTTTCTAAAAGGGCGAAACCAAAGTTTAAATGCAATATTTCAGATCACCGGTGCAGCCTGAGCGAACCTGTGCATCCAGTAAAGAGTAGAGCAGCGTTGCACAGTCAGTGGAGATATCAGGATTCACTCCGGAGAAAGTATATCATTGTTCCGGGTAGAAAGCAGACATCGGTGGAAGATGCAACCCGCTGTAGTAAAAGCTAATGTTTCGACTGAGGTTCACAGTAACATTCAGAGTGCGTGGTGAGGTCACAACCAGTGAACCAGCTGTACACAGCCTCACTAGCTGGCAACGCACGCACCAGCCATGTGTGTTAAGACTGGCTGTGTGTTTGGATGACAGCTCAGACTCACCGGAAACGGTTCGGTGTCTATTTTACTCCAGTTTTTCCCCCTTTTTTTTCGTCTCTTTGTTTCTTTTCAAATGTTTGCGTCAAACTGTAATGGAATAAGTGTTTTTTAGCATCTCCACGTGATTTTGCGCTGCTTAGAATTAGCAGCGTTTTCCGTCGACTCGGCACGCAGTCGGGCCGTGTCTAAAATTCGGTTTGCATTCATTCTGATCACAGGTGTCTTTTCCTTTTCCTTTCCCAGGGTTCGGGGTTAAGTGTCTGTGTCTACTAGGGGTTCAGATTTTATACCGAAGGTGCTGGGTTTTGGTAGGGCGAGGTTTAAGGTTTGGTTAAAGTTGGCTTAAAGCTGATGTATACTGCATGGTGCTGCCCCGGTCGCTGTGTTGACCTAATGAATGCATGGCTCAAACTGATGATACCTCTCCCTCTCTGTCCTCCTCCTCCTCTTCCTCCCCTTCCTCCCTCTGTACTCTGTATTACATCAGACAGCAGTGGATTGAAGGGCTGTCTATTTCTTTAGATTTGAATAATAGCCCTGTTATTAAACTTCTATTTTGCACGATATTTCATAAAACACATTATGTGCCTTGCCTTTAGTTAAAGAACAATAATACATTATGGGAAAGTGATATACTTTTCATGGTACAGCTGGTAGCACTTAAAAAAAAACAACGACAAAAAAAAGCTGCATGTGTGATTGCTTGACATTAACCAGTGTAGCGGGTACACAGTTTTAGGTTAAACAGACATTAACCAGTGTAGCGGGTACACAGTTTTAGGTTAAACAGCGGCAGTGGATGAACTGCGAGCTTTCCTTAGCTTCAGCAGAGGCTTATCCTCTGCCACCATCCGACTAAAGACAGCACATTTATTACAGTGGAAGGAAAAGTCTGACATTTTGGGAATTACAGTTGTTTGCCGTCGTACTCAGAGTCACATGGGAAGGACGATATCTCGTTCATCCCGCCGTCCAGTAGCGTACATACAGTATAGACATGTTAAGCTTAGCTTCGCAGAGATAAACACATCCCAACCATTACCCCTATTATCTGAACTCAAGGTCCATTTACTACCTTTGTCCACTGCGTTCAACCACATCTCACAGGTCTCTTCAGCTGATTGAGGCCCAGACACACCAAGCCGACATCAGTGAACTAGAGACGATGAAGGACGACTGTTGCGTCGCCTCACGTCGCCTTTGTCTTGGTGAAAAAGTTGCATTTGAACACACCGCAAAGACTACAGCCGATGGCCAGTTAGCACGTACGTTCACCGACGGCCAGTATGATAACAAGTTTTAGCCATTTTATCCCTTTCCAATGCTACTTGTACGCCTCTGTTCACGTGCCATTTTTAAGCCGCGCAACAAAACTACTCTAACGGACAAAGTTAGGTTTAGGCAACAAAACCACTTAGGTTTAAGAAATACATCATGGTTAGGCTTAAAATAAGTACGGAAAATATGTACGGAAACAACGTAACAGAAGTGCGGAAAATACATCACAAACATCACTAAAAAACACGTCACTAACGTAACTTCAAAATAACTCTTCTGGACACGAACATTGGTCTTCTGGTTAAAAGTCCTGTGTTTGTTGCATTGCAATCAGTACAGACTACATGGTGTACGAACGACACGCCAAAGTTAGAAAGGTGTTCTTATTGCACGCAAAATGACTTGCGGATTACCGTGTCATTCATACGCCATTTAGTGCAACCCAAGCCCCCAGGAAGAGCGCCGGTCGTTGATCCCAACTTTTATAGTGGCCAAACGGCGGTACTACAACTTCTGTGTCCGTCACGTGATGCCAATGGGCCCAAAAAGACTTTTTCCCATAGACTTACATTGGGAAAGAGACGTCTGTAACTCAGAGGATAATCTTTTTTGAGGTAAATAAACTCCCCAGTATGAACACTCTGATAGCTCTTATTTAAAAAAATAAGTTTTTAAAGTTGTAAAATGCACTAAAAGCTGAATCCAGAGTTATTTCCCTTCCTCCGTTCATGTGAGTGAGACCCAGACCGATTGCTGGAGCGCAAGCTGTGACGACGGCGTGACGTTAGGACCCCGTGACCGAGTCATGTGACCGAGCGGACGCTACTGCGCATGTTCCATGTAGCCCAAGATCCGGGTACTTTTCCAGACGGAAGTCGAGCCATTTAGGCTTCATGCGCCACTGAGCAACTTTCATAGGAATGAACGGGGCCCCGCCTCCAACGCTGGATCCTGTTCTCTTTATACATCCACGGTGCAACCGGGCTGGTATCATATGACCAAAGTTCTATACTTTGATCGTGTGACGAGCGAATCATCCCCCCATGACAGCTGAGCAAACTCGCGCACGAGGATAAAAAGTGAACGTTGAGTTAAGATGATTTTGGTTTTCCGAGGTCAGGAACCAACTGGACACATAGATGTGTTTGTCATCTTATTCTGAGGAAAACTAGAAAAGAACTGTAGCGCCCAAAATGTTGGACTGTTCCTTTAAGTGTTGATTTTTCAAAGCCATCCCCCCCCCCCCTTCAGCCATAAGCAGGTGTTGGTTGCACTCATAGAGCTGATCTGGTTCAGCAGCTCATCTGTTTAAAGCTGACATGTTGGCTGATAGGTGTGTGTGTGTGTGTGTGTGTGTGGGCATTGACAGTGTTGCTGTGTGTGACACGGTGTCGAAAATGAACTAGACGTGTGTTGTCCCAAAATGTGGACACCAGCGTGTTGTGAGTGAAACACTATCGTAGACCACATCACGGCTACCTAGACGGTCCTGCCTAAATGTTCACAATACAAACAAAAGCCATTTTCAGCTCCGTCACCCTGTTTTAATATCAAGTATGAAATACATGCACACACACACATTGATAGTATTTATTGCAGGGAAAAGTATCTGATACTATATTGTGAATATTTTGTCAGGCATTTAGCCAACGATCCCATCTAATGGAAACATGTTCAACAGGTTCAGCAGCTCTCTGACTGACTGACCACTAGAACACCGTCCCTTTGTCCGTACAATGACTTTGACCACGCGACCAATCATGTGACAACATACTACAAATCTGAGTTTTATATGGATGCATGCACTTGACACTATTCTTACTTAACTTGGCTTTTAGGTTATTTTTATTGAGTTGTTATTATTACGTTGCTTGTAGCATTATAGCTTTAAACACAACAGTGTGTGTGTATAAATATGTACAACATGGACTTACCAGTCATAAAAAAGGATGTATAGAATGTTGAAGTCTGTTGTGTTTGTCGCATTTTATTTTGGCTCTCTGGTGGCCGAGCCGCAGAGTAAGGGACCCATGAAATGGGGGGAATTGTGGGTGGGCTGCTAGTGAAGTTTATCCATGTGAGGGATGATGAACGGTTGATTGTTGTGGAAGAGAGAGACAATCTTGGAAGTCACGTTAAGGTGTAGTGAACTAGAATTCATATCTCCGCCAAGGCTGCACAATGACTTATTTCAATAACAGTAGAAAAATCCGACACTGGTTCAGATTCAAGTAGGGTTCGAGCCGATGGATGTCACGCTGATAGCAACGTTTTTAGGATAATATTGGGGCTTTGAATGGGAGCTGTACAACGGGGGGTCTCTTCTGTCATAAATATTGTAAGCCAAAGTGAAAAGTGCTTTGTGAATGACCACATGGTGGCGCTGTTCTTCCAGCTACATACCTGAAACTTCAATGTTATTTGTTCAGAACCAGAGCTAATAGTTCACTACTGAAGACCGAAATTCATGGATACAAGGCCAAGTAGTAATTACAAGTTAATGTTTGCGCTCCCTGTTTCAATCAAAGATATTTTGGCTGTAATAATGTCCTAAATAATATGACCATGGCGATACATCCAGAACTGTGTAACCAGCAGCACCAGGTATGAAGCTGGACCGTGGTACTCAACATGGCAGCAGGATACAGGCTATTACTGCCTGTTAGCAAATGCACAACAGGAACCTCTGGGTCCTCAGTCAGGAAACGATAAGTCACTTTTAGATTGGAGTCAGGCAGGACAGAATGGAGGACAACGAAAGTTAGTTAAAATTTAAGGGGGGGGTGGACACAATAACACCAAAACCGGTTCAGTATAACAGCCGACTGCACGACCCAATTCAGCTACGCTAAACATTTAAATCAACTCTCACTCAAAGGGAAAAAAAGAATACTGTAAGATATGCAACGGTTATGTATGTTATACTGCAGTGGCTTTGTGGTTGTTTCCCCTCCAGCTGATGAAGTTGCACGTTTACTTTAGGAATCGTACCATTGCTTCTCATCGTCTACCAGAAGCTCTACCTGGAGTGCAAATTCTAAACCTTAAAGGGATAGTTTGGGTGTTTCTCAGTGGGGGTTGTATGAGCTACTTATCCATAGTCAGTGTATCACCTACAGGAGATGGCTGGAGAAACAGAGACATGAGTACCAGCAGGGAGGTTCCCCACCTCCAGTGGACAGTGTGGTAGAATAACGTGTGAGAAAGTAGTACCCATCAGCTCAGCCTCTTGCTCAGACATCGTGCTCTCCTCGGGGTCAAACAACGTTGTTATGCAAACGTATCACTTTCTCTGCTCTGTTCAAATATACCAGCAGGTAAACGGCATGGAAAACGGATCTCAACAAGCAGTGCCTATCATTTTACTGCTAGTTTTGTGTTATTTTCTACGCTGTGCATTTTGCAGTGTGTGTTGTGTTCAAACACCACATGGTCGTGTGACACACTCCAGCCCCGGGGGGTTGGTGCTCAGTACTAGCAGGGTAACAAGCCATAAAAATAACCCAAAGAGTCGAAGAACATCTAGAGGAAACTATAGAGACTGTAGATAATGTTCAGTGGAGTCGTGGTTGGTGGGGTTACGTTCAGGGACTAAAGCTGTGTCCCAGTTTCGCCTCCTTTCGGGGGGTTGCACTAGAAAAAAGGCTGTCACCTTCCTGAAGCAGCTAAAAGATGCGGTGATGCCGCCTCACAAAAAAGGTTACCAAAGAGACAGAGTATGGAACAAATCGGCAACTTAATGCTAATTAATGATTAGTTAACATTTATGTCCTGAATCGCGTCGAAGCGTTAGCAGTGGCGAACCAGCGATGAGGTCCTTTATCGGTTTTATCTTTAGCTCAGCTTACTGACCTCACAGAAGACATTTTGGCATGTCACAGTTCAAACTCATTAGGTGTAACTAATGGTGCCTTCAAATGGGGTCGTGTTTACCGTGTTCACGCTAAGAGTCCATATGAACGCCCCCCCCCCCCTCTTGTGTTATTCACGACCTCGTAAGTGGAACGTTTCTCAAAGAGTTCACGAGTTGTGACGTGTTCGTTGACGTTGTCAGAAATGGCGGAGGCCTTGGAAGTTCATGTTTCGGTACATAATAAGTTAATATATCTCTGCCTCTGTGGCTTCTAGACGCCGACAGTAACGTTAATATTGTCGTTGCTTAGCAGCGGGGTGTTCTCACGACTTAACCACTTGAGCGCCAAGCATATCGTGTAAACGACTTCCCGCGTTGTAAACACAAGCTCATGAGTTTCATTTGAAGGCACCATTCTAAAATGAACAACGGCTGAATTCCATTTAGCTGCTTCAGTTTCAGGGTCCCGGTATTGTGCATGCGGCTCACTGTCTTGGCTGGGAGCCGTTGTTAATGTTCTCAATAACACCTGTGATTTTCCTGCTATGACAAGTCAAAAGATCTACTGTGAAAAAAGGGCCTGCTGCTGACAACATAGAACTGATCATTACATTATTAATGCACACATATTAGGAACTGTATAATACTTTGTTGCATCATGCTGAGTTGTTACGTGGAACGCATCTTTTTTTTTGGGACAGAGAGACAGGAATAAAGAGAGGAGGGGAACGACATGCAGCAAACAGTCCGGCCAACCGGGAATCAAACCGGAGACTGAGGGTAGACTTGCTGCTCGGGGTATTTGCGCCCACGTGGTGGATGCACTCAACTTTCGGGTCGCCCCACTTGAAATGCATCATTACTTGGTCATTAATTCACCATTAATGACCATTTTTGTCATTGTTACGTAGAAGGCACCGTTAGATCATGACTTGTTGCTCCGTTGAATATATATATATATATATATATATATATATAAACAGCGAAAATGTTACAGTGGAAAGACTAACGAGGACGGTTTTGAGTTTTATTTTGTTTCTGTCCAGTTTGAATGAAGTGTGTTTAAATGATAAGCGAGGTCAAATTAATGTTTCTGTCAGTGGAGTCTGATGGCTTTGAGGGGAGTATATTAATTGTATGCTTTGTGCGTTAATAATAGGGCTGTCCATCAATTAAAATATATAATCGCGATTAATTGCAAATTAATCGCACATTTTTATCTGTTCAAAATGAACCTTTAAAGGGAGATTTGTCAAGTATTAAATACTCTTATCAACATAGGAGTGGACAAATATGCTTGCTTTATGCAAATGTATGTATATATTTATTATTGGAAATCAATGAACAACACAAAACAATGACAGATATTGTCCAGAAACCCTCACAGGTACTGCATTTAGCATAAAACAATATGCTCCAATCATAACATGGCAAACTGCAGCCCAACAGACAACAACAGCTGTCAGTGTGTCAGTGTGCTGACTTGACTATGACTTGCCCCAAACTGCATGTGATTATCATAAAGTGGGCATGTCTGTAAAGGGGAGACTCGTGGGTACC
>CAKALU010037534.1:0-11409 GCA_916700995.1 Hozukius guyotensis | reverse complement strand
TAATATTATGGCTTTATTCTCGTAATATTATGACTTTATTCTCGAAATCTCAGATTCTTTTTTTTTCCTCAATGTGGCCCGAATAGGCTACTCAATAATAACAATGACAAATAAAAATTAAAATGTAAAGAAAAAAAAAAGTTATTAATTTCCACTAATCTTTTTATAAATCCCCAGGGAGCCACTGGAGAGGAGCTAAAGAGCCTCATGAGGCTCCGGAGCTGCAGGTTGCTTAGAGACCGCTGGTCTAGTCGCCTGTGCGTCACAAGTTAAGCTAGCGGGCACGTTTTCATTAGCATCATTAGCATAATTAGCATCGCCTCTCAACCGGTAATAATGCATTTTCAGGAATGATAAGTGAACTAAATGTGTTGTAAGTGAGTTACAGCGTTGAATAATAGGATATTGGTGACTTTTCCACACTGTGTGACAACTTAAATGATATTATTAACAAGTAATTATAGAGGAGCTAGCATCGGAGCAACTTACCTACAACAGGAGAGCTTCTGTCTGCTGCAGGTTACCCACAGTGCACCTGCAATTAATACAAAATAAAAGCCTTGGCTGTCTGCAATGCTAGATGCACTGTTTATAAAATAAAAGCTCTACGAAAAACAATGGTTGGTTGTCCCAAATTAAACATGAATTTAACTATATTACAAAAACATTTGGTTACACTTCATGGTAAAATTTCATGGTAATTAGGTGATAATTAGCAAGTATCCTATTTGAAATTTCTTTGGAATTACTGCCAAATTACCCCCAACATTTACCTCAAAATCTATCAAAAATTACTTCATTATAAACATTATTTAATAATTATATATCCGCTATTTCCCAATAGCTGGTAATACATTTCCAGGAAAAGAATACAAAGTTAATTGATATTCTTTTATTTCCATGTCTGCTGATAAATAGAGAATAATTAGCAAATAATTTTTTTGAAATTTCTTTAAATATCATTACATTAGTTACCAGGTTACATTTGTGTAGACAATAAGTCACACAATGGGAAGATTTGCGCCTGATCAGAAGTGTCCTCTATTAGTTTTGGTTTTCCACCTCCGATGAAGAGCAGCGCACAGCCGCTTCTCAAGCCTAAGGGCCCTATTTTAACCATTATATGCTATTTTAGCATATAATGGTTAAATAATGTTTATAATAAAGTAATTTTCAATGCATTTTGAGTTAAATATTGGGGGTAATTTGGAGGTAATTCCAAAGAAATTTCAAATAGGTTACTTGCTAATTATCATCTTATTACCATGAAATTTGTAAAAGGATTTACACCGTTACTTATAGAGAATTCATTCTTTGAAGCACTTTTTTTTACAGATTTTCGGTTGGTTTCATCTCAGGAAAAAGTGTACAACACACAGGTGCAACACCCACGGGTCCATAATAACCTTTCAGCATATTGTAATTCAAGTGTTCTGAGAGAAAACTAGACTTCTGCACCTCCTCATGGCTCTGTTTTCAGGCTTTAAAGAAATCTAGCCAGGAGACTTTGGCCAATCACAGGTCATTTCAGAGAGAGAGCGTTCCTATTGGCTGTTCATTCAACTGGGGCATCTGTCAAAAACTCCAATCAAACGGTCAAGTTAGGCAGCGCTGATCAAATATGAATTAATATTCAGTTACTGTAATGCCTATTTCTCACGTAAATTGTTTTCAGAAACATCTTGTAGTGTACTGTTTAGCTGTAGAAATTTTGCTCCGGCTGGTTGGCGGTGCCTGGTATGTCCTCAACTGATCTCAACATGGCTGCCAGGTCACAAACTTTCTCAATTTACAGCTAAACAGTACACTACAAGATGATTCTGAAAACATCTTATGTGTGAAATAGGCACTACAGAAAACATCTGAGGAGAGAAATAGGCATTAACGTAACATAATATTGATTCATATTTGATCAGCGCTGCCTAGTTTGACCGTTTGATCGGAGTTTGTGAGTGATTGACAGCTGCTCAGAGACGGCCAGGCTCCAGCTCGGCTCTGATTGGTTGTTTTCTTCCGGTCTGTGAAATCTTGTAGATGCCGTTCGGAGCACCGGAGGACACCGGAGGACACCGAGGCATATTATTTTTTTCAGGTTACCTGTCTCATGCACTACTGTCAGGATATAATGACCGCTTTAAGTATGATTTTATCTCAGACTAATCAAATATAATTTATTTATAACAAATAATAATAATAATCTTTGCTTTTTTTCTATTGCCCCTTTCACCTTCATCTCCCCCCCTTCGTCCTCCTGTCTTCTCCTTCCCTTCTTTCCTATTCTTTATATTTATGTCCTCCACAGTCCAGTTCTCGTTTCTCTCTTCTTCTCCTCCACCCTCCCCTCTCTTCCTCTTCATCCTTCTCTCCAGTCATCCTCCTCCTCCTCGCTGTCATCCTCAGTCTCGACTTCTACCCAGTTCCAGCAGAGGCCCGGCCAAAGCGAGGGGGAGTGTGGCCTCAGAGCTTCAGAGCTCCATAAATCCAGCCTGTAATCAGCGTGTCCAGTAATAATGAGCGGGAGATAGTGGAAATATGTTGATTATCTCCCAACATGACGGGATGAGGGGGCAGACGGTTTGGATACACGCTTTCTTGAAGCTGTTCCAGTGGCATAAATAGCTGTCTTTACATGGAAGCATGACATGAGCAATAACACACACATGCACACTTTGAAGGCCACCACAGGGCTCGTAGATAGAGATGCTCCCTCGGGTGCACCTGCAGCTGTTATAGGTTCTATGTATGTGTTACTGTAGATACACTGAGCAGTGAGGCACACATCAAATTAAGTTTTCTGATTAACCAGAGCTGGCGTAAATAATGGAGTAATTCAGATTATATTAGAATGATATCATTAAAATATAATAATAATAAATGATACATTCCGTACAGTGGTCTTGTGCATTAGCGCAACGGGGTATTTTGTTTCCATGTGGCCAGCTGGGTGGGCTGAATTTAATTTAGCTATATTCATAGCTGAAATACTGAAAGTAGTAGAAGTGGCAGAAACAGTTTCAGCTTAAAGTGTGAGCACTGAAAGTGTCAAATGGTGTCAGCGCTGAGTGAAGTTGAAGTTGTCGAGGTGCAAGTGACAAATTGATCTGGAAGTGTTGATTGGAGGTCCTGGAGTAAGTTGTGTATGAAGTGGACATTGTGGGAGTTAGAAAAGCTGCATTTTGGTTTTGGTTTTGGTTTTTTTAAGTGAAGACCTGAGACCTGAAAGGGTTTGAAGTGTCAGTTGAAGTTTAAGAATTTAAAAGAGTTGAGATTGTTGGACTTTAAAACCTTGAGGGGGGAAACTACAACACTTCTCATACAAGAAAAAAAAAAAGAGACACAATTACTAGGTCAAAGTTAACGCGATCATAACGTGTTAACGCAAATTCGTTTTAACGCCACTAATTTCCTTAACGCAACTTGCCATTTTTATGGTGTAGCTCAGTTTTAAAGCTGGAGTGATGATACTAGCTTGTCGCAAAGGAGGCTAAATAACGCTCCAGACTTACGCTAAATTATGGCGAGGAAAAACTGTGATGGCCGGACTTCTCCTGTCCTTCTGTAAACTCTGCCTTAGTTGTCCGACTCCAGCAGCTCCAAATTAGTCATCACTACACACGGGAAACCGGGGGCAGCCGGCCCCCCCTCTGGACAGATTTATAGAGGTAGCCTTGAACGCTGGGCTGTTGCTTGTGGAGCTGAGCCCATCTTGTTCAAGGAGGAGAGCTTTTCAGTTGTAGGCTCCTTCTATCCACCCGACAAACATATCTTCATGACTTATTGGATCGGTGTCGGCGCTGAGCTCTCATTTCTGCATTACATCGTAATCATACAGCAACAAAATATTATACTTAGTAAATTATGAGTTGAGATACAGAAAGTACAAATACTGTTAAACACTGAAAACTTTGTCTCGTTTTTATCGCAAGGTGCTGTCCAGTCGAGCTGTGCTAATATTATATAAGGGGAACTACGCCCATTTTCAAAATCCTTACATGTCATTCCTATGGTCTAAGACAGTCCAAAAAATATTAGTAAACAAGGACAACTCTCTCCCAAATCCAAAAACTAGAGCGCTAAAACTCAAATATGTGATTTAAGTTTAAAGTTTGGAGCTGCTCCGTAGACAATGAATAGGGAGAGATTTCTACATGACACTGAGAGCACCGAGGGGAATGTTCTGAGTATATAGCGGGGCAGTTAAGCATAAGAAATTGTGCATTTTGCGATAAAAGCAACACATTTGGCACAGATGTAGGTTTATATGTTATGAAAAGATATAGATATCGGGGCGCTGCAAATTTGCCTTTGAATCTGAGCAAGGGAGTTGATTTTTTTCTGGTCTCTAACCTAAAATTGACATAAGAGATATCGCTGGATAAATTTGTGGGTCGCCAGTAACCTCTAATCACAGTTAAACCCATGCTGAACTTGAAAATGTAATGTGGCAAAATGCACAATTGTTATTAATAGTTCAGCTTAGCTGCCCCACTAATATGGGAACATTTTCTGTTTCACAACTGACAACACTACAATAGAATGAAGCTCATTGGGTAAAAAAAAGCAAACAAAATCAGTCTCCCATTCATTGTCAATGGAGCAGCTCCACACTTTACACCTGAAGTGTGAGACTGATGGTAGGTGTCCACAGAATCCGTCCTTTCCACGCTTCCCATTCATTGTCTACGAAAGCAGCCGTGCAATGCATTCTGGCAGCATGGCGGCGCGATTCGAGAGACTGAGCGTCACAACGCCCGCTCCTCATTTGCATAAAGTTGAGGTCTAGTCTACTTTATGCAAATCACGGGTGTCCGACGCGACTCGCCGAAACTCCCGAGAATCTTTTAAAATAAACGTTGTCGATCCAAAATAAAGAACACATTTCGGTGAACTATTTTCGTGAAATAAGAGAAGAAAGTTTCCAAACGAGCCTCCATGTTGTTTCCGGTTTGAAAGCTGGGAGCAGCAGCCTACGGAGGGAAAGCGTTCGTCCAATCAGGTGCCGAGCGTGTTGTGTCTAGTGGCAGCCCACCAAGCGTCCAATGCTGGGAATCGCGTACCCTCGCAGTAAAAAACGCCCCGGTGGACACGTACCATTACTTCTTTGGTTTCTGGCTTTGTTCACTCATGTTCACTAATATTGATTGAACTTCACTAGACCATATTGGAATTCTTAATTTGGGTGCTGCTCCTTTAAAGGTCCCATATTATAAAAAAGTGAGATTTTCATGTTTTTTTATTATAAAGCAGGCTTAAGTCCTATATAAATACTGTGAAAGTATCGAAACGCTCAATCCACAGGGAAATACACACAGCCCGTATTCAGAAAGTCTGCATTTGAAACAAGCTGTCAGGATTTCTGTCCATTTGTGATGTAACAAATATACAATATTTAGACCCTTTACACAGATTTAAACATAAACATTCTAAACGTGTCCCAGTTTATTCCTGGTTGCAGTGTATGTGAATGTCATCAGCTGACAGGAAGTACACATGGACCCAAGCTGTTGCCTAGCAACACAATTCTGTTGCAATTTCATCGCAATTCCGTCAAAATGTGCTAAAACAGAGCATTTAAGACAGAGGGTAAATACAGGCATATTCAGGCCGACAGTATGAGGAAAATAAAGTTTTTTTTTTAACATTACAGCATGTAAACATGTTCTAGTAGAAACACAAAATACAAGTATGATCTTGAAAATGAGCACAATATGGGACCTTTAACTATTTTGGTTGGATTTACTTATTTACTTTTAACTTGCTTTACATTTCTACTTTAAGAAATGCATGAAATATCAAATAATCCTTTGGTGTTTGGTGCGTTTCACGTGTGCTGGGTTATTTCATGACAAGTAAAAGTAAAAGGGTGTGAACTCTTGAATCCAGGCTTTTCATAAAGTAGTGTCAGGTGCATGCAGCCAAAGTAAACAGTCCCATATCGTAGGAAAAAACTAGAGGAGGTTAAAAAAAAAAGAGATAATCAATTCATTGTTTTTGCGACTATTCAAAAACCATAATATAGTTTAAATATGTCGGCATCAATTTGGACATTAGGCTTTAAATTATTTACCCACAGAGCTTTGATCGAAAATGTTTCTTTTCTGATGGTAATATTTCTGCCTCTAAGATGTTGTTTGTGACATTGTAAGAAATAACAAACGCACACAAGCTGTTATTTTAGATGGTGTTTTACTCACAAGGAAAAAGGTGACATTCTGTGGCGGCGTTGTAATGAGAGCTAAGTGGTCATTACTGCAGAGATATGAAGTGATCGGACAGCAGCTGTGTTCCCACAACAGTCACTCCCTCACCAACATCTGTCTGTCCGTCCTTTCACTCCCACGCACACATACACACACACACACACACACACACACACACACACACACATACATACACACACACACACACACATCATGAGATAAAATAAAAAGGATTAGACCCTAACAAAAATACATTATATTCTTTTTTAACTGACTGAACTCAGTCACAGTAGAAGTAACATCATGAAAAAAATACTCACACTGTACAACCCTTTAAATCAAGATAATAGGCTACACGCTGTTCCTCCATGTAGTGATTTGTGGCGTTATTAGTCAAGTGAAGCTTTTTTAATTTCCTCGTATTAAATCCGTTCCTGTCTGAAGCTCAGATAATGATGGAATATTTTCCAAGAGTGAATCTAAACCTCTCTGTGCTGCGTGTGCCGGTGTGTGTGTGGAAAAAAAAACAACTTTTACAAACTGTCACAGGAAACAATCAGTTTAATCAGTTCATGTAACCAGTTTTTGAATGAAAGAATGTGATGAAATAACCACCAGGCTACTTGGCTTTCAAAATGTATTGACTTTCCCAACACACGGAGCTAAAAATGGACACTGTCCTTGGAGCTGCATGTTGATTTAAGCCTTGTCCTTCATTATTGGCTAAACCAAAAACTGTAATTTTTTTTTGTTTCATCACCATCCAAAATATTGAAATGTTTGCCTTCCCTCTACTCTTGGGGGGCTAAAAGTTTTGATTTTAGTTTCTGCTTTGCTAAACTTGTAACAACTATGTAACCAAGCATTTACTTTGAATGTAGCTCCTTCTCGTTACTGATCGCTGTCTCCAGATTAAAGGTTCAGTGTGTGATTCTAATACAATGCACTTTTTTTATTAAATTCACGTTCTGTGTGTGTGCTCTAAAAAAGAAAATCCGGCGGCGGCATACACAGCCCTGGCTCTGTAAATGGCTCAGACCGAGCCACTACGGCTGAACCGAATGGTATTTCTCTCTGTGTGTGCGAACGTAGACGTACCTCAAAGTCACGTTTGCAGGCCTTATAGCAGGCCTAATAGCAGGCCTTATAGGCCTAATTGCATCTGAGAAGGCTCTCACACAAGCAACAGCAGCTCTGGCTCTGGCTCTGGCTCTGGCTCTGGCTCTGGCTCTGGCTCTGGCTCTGGCTCTGGCTCTGCTCTGGCTCTGGCTCTGGCTCTGGCTCTGCTTCCTTGACATGACTCTGGGAAGCAGCCAGACGTTTCTCCGTTCTCGTCCGAGATGGACGGCACAGCGCTGCAACGCGTGTCTTTCGGTTTAATTAAAGGCATTCATTATAAGGATTCTGTTATCGTGAAATATTGGGGTCCAGCCCTAAATATAACCTACAGTAGCCTATAATAGCCTACTATATTAGTGTAAGCACCACAGCTAGTGGCCGTTTGTGCTGCGCGGTGAAATGAGTACGGTAAATTATAATTCCCATCGTTGTGTGCATAGTGTACTCAGCTCGATTGTCATGTCAGAAGATGAAACATTTGTTTGTTGCACATAGCGTTGTTTATTATATAATTCTTGTTAGTTTCCACACAGCAGCACCCGAGGTGTTGTTTTGATGCGTTCCGTGCATACGCGTGTTCCAGCCCCTCCTGATTTACAAATGAAACAATGTATAAGGACACAGGTCAGTGTATCTTTTGGTCATTCGCTTTTCCTTTCACAAAAGGATATTAAAATACAAAACAATAGTGGTTATTTGATTTTCATTTTAAAATTGAATATTTTTTATAGCATCTCTTTTCGGCGTTGCACTTTGTAGACGGTCCCTGAACCACTCGTCTCACAGCCGGCTGCACATAGAGACCAATGTTATGTGTCCAGCTCGGAGGATGGCTCATTTTGATTAAAACGTGGTTGTAGCTCGTTGTCTACCTTACTACGGTCAGAAAGAGCCGTCGTTTGTGTTTTAACAACGTTTCGTTTATGGGTTATTGATCCGGGAAGTTTCAATCTGTCAATATCTTTCCAACTTTACCAAAGTTTTTCTGCAGTCATGTCTTCTTCCCTGAGACACACTCTTTTATTGTTTCAAAAACTACATACTGATCCATGTCCATCACCTTAAGTTACACAGCAGCACCGTGCGTTTTCTCTCATACACAGCACCATCCTCTTACGCGCTCTTACGCAACTTCCGGTCGCAGAATATGAAAAAACAGGTGTTCTTTCGTGTCTGTCTTCCAGTGATTTTATTTTTTGTTTTTTGAAATAGAAAATGAAAATCAACATGTTTTTTTAAGTTTGGTTCATCCCTTTTTGACCCTGATAAAGAAAAACGCCTTATATTTAAATTAAAACTTTTGTATTTTAAAATGAAAATCAAATAACCACTATTGCTTTGTATTTTAATATCCGTTTGTGAAAGGAAAATCGAATGACCAAAAGATACACTGACCGACATGGAGAGAAAAAGTGAACAGAGACAAGACATCGGCCATGCAGTCACTTTTCACGTCAACACACAGGAAGCAGATGAATGATTTTTATCCCGTAGTCTTTTCCTTGGACAGACGACTTCCTGCGGCCGTTTTCATTTTGTTCTGAAGGCTGAAAAAGACTGAACTACCAGACTCTCTGAACGTGGGATTTCCTGATCCTGCAAGCACTCGCTTCACTGGGAGCATATCCTGCAGCAGGCGCTCCTTCTGCACCGGTGGAGCAGCTGCATCGGCACCGCTCACAGACGGTCCGTGTCACTTTGTTTGTTTCCCATTTATAGAGCCAGGGCTGTGTACGAACACAGGATTTTTTTTTTCTCAACGCACACACAGAACGGACAGCCAGCAGATCGCGAGGAGTTATTCACTGAATTTGACAAAAAGTGTATTTGTATTAGACTCCACCTTTAATCTTCTTCCTGTGCTGTCAATAAGAGCTACATGGCTGGTTAACATTGGAGATTAAAAAAATGTAAAAAAAAGCAGGGGTAAAGTTCTGCTCTGCTGTCACTCTTTGTCTGCTTCTAAGGTGGGGGTCAGTGGGTGTGTCCCATCCCGTCCAGGTGGAGGCATCTGATTGGCTGGGACTCCTGACAGCAGTCCTTCCACACCGCCACAGTAGAGCAGGGAACGCATGGGCCACTTCTGAGGAGAGAGAGAGAGAGCGCACTGGGTTAGCTTTTCATGCTAATATGATTAGCACCCACAAACTATAGTCAAGAATCCTGCATGGAGCAGGTCGAGTTCACCGCCACTGGCAGCCCTAACCCCCGGCAGTCATCCAGGAACTCACAGAACCATGGTTACATTCGTAACTTACGTTTTATGTACTTATAACTAGACAAAATTAAATAAGCTAGTTATCTAAAGATAATATTAGTGGGTTTATGTAATTATAATTAAATAAGATTATCTAGATATCTAGAGGTAATGTTCATGGTTTTATTTACTCATAACTAGATATAATTATCTAGTTATCTAAAGGTAATATTAGTGGTTTTATGTACTTATAACTAGATACAATTATCTAGTAATCTAAAGGTAATATTAGTGGTTTTATGTACTTATAACTAGATATAATAAGCTAGTTATCTAAAGGTAATATTAGTGGTTTTATGAACTTATAACTAGATATAATAAGCTAGTTATCTAAAGGTATAATTAGTGTTTTTATGTACTTATAACTAGATATAATAAGCTAGTTATCTAAAGGTAATATTAGTGGTTTTATGTACTTATAACTAGATATAATAAGCTAGTTATCTAAAGGTAATATTAGTGGTTTTATGTACTTATAACTAGATATAATAAGCTAGTTATCTAAAGGTAATATTAGTGGTTTTATGTAATTATTAGTTAAGATTATCTAGTTGTCTAAAGGTAATATTAGTGGTTTTATGTAATTATTAGTTAAGATTATCTAGTTATCTAAAGGTAATATTAGTGGTTTTATGTACTTATAACTAAATATAATTATCTAGTTATCTAAAAGTAATATTAGTGGTTTTATGTAATTATTAGTTAAGATTATCTAGTTATCTAAAGGTAATATTAGTGGTTTTATGTAATTATTAGTTAAGATTATCTAGTTATCTAAAGGTAATATTAGTGGGTTTTATGTAGGCCTACTTATAATTAATTAAAATTACCTAGTTAGCACATTTCTTTCAGTAGTCATATAATATTATACCTTTTAATATGTCTTTGTTTCTACCACATGACAGACACATACAGTATAATAAGCAATGCTGTTGTCATGGTTACAGACACATGATGTGTGACTGTCAATCCAAAGTGAGCTACAGGGCCCCGGGCCTGTCTCACCTAACCGTCTCATAGACTGATTATCATCTCAGGTCCTGTCCTGTATATGAATAACTGTCAGTGTAATGCACCCAGCGTGATTAGCAGCACGTTGTTGGTTCCTATCCTTCCTTACCTTAACTGGATGCAGGTATCCACCCGGCCTGGAGGGCAGGGTGTGCTCAGCCAGCGTCCCTCCCTGGTCCAGCGTCTCTGTCAGGTAAGCTATGTAGTTAGTAGCCAGAACCAGGACATCCAGCTTGGACAGCTTGGTGTCTGGTGGGACTGAGGGCAGAGCGGCCTGAGGACACAGGAGGTGGGTGGTAATGTTAGATCCAAAAAGATTCCGCACATAACACAAATATGCTTGTAACGACTGTCAAATCTGAGAGTGAGACCTTTTTTTAATTTTGATTTTAATTGCATCTTTAGCTGAGTGAACTGGAAACTAATGGATTCAGCTTTCTCTGCTATGAACATTATGAAAACCAAGCACCGGTCCAGGCTCACCAGTGAGCACCTACACATGTGCATGAGAATGGCACTAACTCCATTCAAGCCAAGATTTAAACCTAATGGCAGGGCAGTCACAGGTCCATTTCTCTCTCTAGGAAAAGAAAGAAATGTAAAGAATAAAGAGAACGGGGGCTGCTCAAAGCACTGTTTGCACTGTTTCTAAAAGAGGCACTTTTTATTTATTTTATTCAGAAGATTCTGTCTTGTTTTCTTTTACTTGATATGTGGGCCTTTAAGGCGCTCTACACGATATCCACACCATTAAAGATTGGGTCGACGATGTTGGAAAGCTAGCGTAATTTGAAAGTAGCATGGCCTCAGGAGCTCCGTCTA
>CAKALU010037531.1:0-22166 GCA_916700995.1 Hozukius guyotensis | reverse complement strand
GTGGAAAATGATATTGCACAGTGAGAATGAAATGAAATTCCACCTGAAAATATCAGGTTATTGTCAGTTTTTGGTGTGTAAGTGGTATACTGGGAGCAGTGCTGGTTGTGGAGTCTGACAGCTGCAGGAAGGAAGGACCTGCGATAGCGCTCCTTCACACACTTTGGGTGGAGCAGCCTGTCGCTGAAGGAGCTTTCCAGTGCTGAGATGGTGTCCTGCATGGGGTGGGAGTCATTCTCCATCATGGATGACAGTTTAGCCATCATCCTCCTCTCTCCCACCACCTCCACTGTGTCTAGGGGGCATCCCAGGACAGAGCTGGCCTTGCTGATCACTCTGTCGAGTCTCTTCATGTCTGCAGCCGAGATGCTGCTGCCCCAGCAGACCACTCCATAAAAAATGGCTGATGCCACCACAGTGTCATAAAAGGTCTTCAAAAGACCTCAGTCTCCTGAGCAGGTAGAGTCTGCTCTGGCCTTTCCTGTAGAGTGCAGTTGAATTGACAGTCCAGTCCAGTTTATTGTTCAGGTGAACACCCAGGTAGTTGTAAGATGTCACCATCTCAATGTCCATTCCCTGGATGTTCACCGGTGTCGGGGGGGAGTGTGTGCGTCTGCGGAAATCCACCACCAGCTCTTTTGTTTTGGGGGCGGCTGTGGCTCAGAGGGTAGAGCAGGTTGTCCACCAATCGGAAGGTCGGTGGTTCGGGTCACATGTTGATGTGTCCTTGAGCAAGACACTTAACCCCAAATTGCTCCCGAAGGCTGAATATTGAATATTTAGATTAGATCTTGATGGGCAAAGTTGGCACCTTAGCAGCCTCTGCCATCAGTGTGTGAATGTGTGAATGCTGACATGTAGTGTAAAGCGCTTTGAGTGGCCGGAAGACTAAAAAAACGCTATATAAATGCATGTCCATTTACCATTTACCATTTGCCCCGCGTTGAGCTGGAGGTGGTTCCGCTGGCACCAGACCACAAAGTCCTGAGTGAGTTCTCTGTACTCCCTGTCATCCCCCTCTGTGATGAGGCCGACAATTGCAGAGTCGTCAGAGAACTTCTGCAGGTGACAGGTGACAGGATACTGGATACTGTGACAGATGACAGGATACTGTGCTCATGTACTTGTACTCGTACTCGCAAAACGGCTCCGATACAACGGCACCGATACCACTTTTACGGCAGCGCAACGTTAACCTCTCTTCACCATCTTTCGGGTCCTATCGCAAGCGATCACGCTCCACCTCCCCGACGGTGCGGGCGAGACGGGCCGGCGGTGCGCCTGACCCCGCAGGGCCGGGATCCCACCTCAGCCAGCGCGCGCCAGCCCTAACTTTCATTGCGCCACAGGGTTTTGCTTGCACCCTCTGACTTGCGCACGCGTTAGACTCCTTGGTCCGTGTTTCAAGACGGGTCGGGTGGGTTGCAGACATCACCGCAGACCCCTGGCGCCTTTTACGTGGGCTGAGCCTCGCCCTGGGGGCACAACGCGATTGGGGCGCACTGAGGACAGTCCGCCCCGGTGACACTTTGTCCACTGCCCCAGGAAGCACCTTCGCCCCGAGCCTTTCCAAGCCAAACTAGAGCCGGTCGTGGCGCACTGCCTCGTATGTGGGACTCCCCGGCCTGCCGTGTGTCGCTCACACCCTCCAGCTGGCTGTTAACGAGGGTCTTTTGGCACAGAGAAGTACTCGTATCGGTACTCGGTATTGTCGAGTACCCAAATGTAAGTACTTGTACTCGGTCTGAAAAAAAGTGGTATCGGTGCATCCCTAATTATAACAGTTAAAGAAAACAAATCATGTATCCTCCCTTGTGGGTCCCTTGTACTAAATCTTATCAAATTGGGGTCTATGGGGCCTAATGCATGGCCATTTGGGGGTTGAGGACATAACAACATTTCAGCAGCCCTGCATAAGGTCATTGGCCACCAATTCAAAACTGACTCACAGATTTGACGCTAAAGACACTAGTTTTGGGGGGGGGGGGGGGAGAGTAGGAATAAACCATGAGAGAGAACAGATTGATGTATTTTGAGATGTAGGTTACTATGATAGCCTTTGTGTGCAGGTGTGCTATGAATCAGGGTGTCAGTTTAGTCTGGAATGGTTTGGCCAAAGGATAGCATGCTATCACAAACTTGTTATCAGGACAAACATTATTAATATCATCTACTGAAACAATATGACAGTTTTTGCATGTAAGTTCTGTGTTTGATCTATTTAGGTCATCATCATCATCATGACTCATTTGGTACTGAACAAGAAAAAATGGTCAGCTGGCCCACTGTTGTGATTGGTGATTGGTGGTGACATCATCACGTTACAGAAGAAAAGGCAGGACTTCAGTCAAGGCGTTTCAGGCAGTTCAGGAGCAGTGTTTCTGTGGGGGAGAGTAACCCTTTGACGTGGACTTTGGGCTTTGTAACTTTTCAGACCTTTTACATGCACAAAAAAACTATATAACGCCCTAAAGGAAAGGGGAAAGGCACAAAAGTATAATAGGTCCCCTTAACACTAAGTAGCCTACATGATTTTTATAGTTTTTTAGAAAACCAGACACGCCATTCATTTTCATTTTCAATTTCACTTCAACAAAGATGTGATTTCTTGTCATGTTATTTGAGGAGTTGTGATCAAATCACTTGCGTGGTGAAAACTGCACATTTCGTTTATTCCCTTTTCGAAAGTGAGACTCTTCCCATTTTCCGTTTTTTTTCTCTCTGACGCAAACGCAACACGAGAGGGAACTGACGTCAGCACCAAAGAAGAAGAAGAAGAAAGTTACGTCAGCACGCTACGCGCCAAATTTGTAGAGTGCGTTGTACGCACCAACAGAACCGCAGAAGAGCAGAACAGCAGCCAGTGGTGTTAACATTCTGTCGTTGAATTTCTGCTATTTGTGAGAACGTAGAACCCTTAATATGTCTCAACATGAAGGCTACTCACCCAGCTTCAAGCGACCGGCTGAAATTATGCGAATGAGGAGGAAAAGAAGCCGAAGCGACGCCGGTAGCGGGCAGGGTTCCACTGGCAGTCCCGGACTGGGCGACTCCCCCCCGGCATGCGTCCGGCCCTTCTCCCCGGGGCCGCTGTTCAACAGCCAGAGTCGCTCCGGAGGCGGGAGGAAACGCAGAAACCCGTTCGCACACATTGAGAATACTTACAGCCCCAAAAAGAAGTGTCTCATTTATAACGATGATGGAGATGCCGAAGCAGCGGACATTTACAAGATCAAGACATGGACAGAAAAGGAGCGAGATGTGGACATGTCCACAAAGACAGTTTTACCTTTCAGTGCGAGGTTGTCTGAGACAGAACAACAGGAAGACCAAGAGATGTCGAGCAAGGTGGGTTCTAATATGTGACGTTCTTCTAAAAGGTAGAAGTGTCTAGGCCAGATCCAGGTCCAGATCCAGGGCCTAGTTGAGCTAGTTTAAGAGAATCAATGTGATTTGAATCATTTTCAGTTGATAGCTTAGAGGCATTAAATGGATCACTTTGTTCTATGGAGGACAGAACCTGCCAAAATCCAAAATAAATAATAATAAAAAATTACTCGCCAAATAAATATGCAATGAAATTAATCTTATCAAAAATAATATTAAAAGTAAATCTAGTCATTAATTAACTAATAAAATGTGTCATAAATTGATATTTCTGTTTTAATTTGCTTCATTTATTTATTTACCATTGTATTAATCCCCCTATTTATCTACTCTTCTATTTAATTTAATTTATTAATATTAACTTAAATTAATTTTTTCATTATTAGACTGATTTATTTATGCCTGGAGGTTCCCACTTTGAATGAACTCAAAGTCAGGGAGGAGACTGGCGGTGGGTCTGCGAAACAGCTAAACAATGAAGCTTCAGTCAGTTGATCTGTACGGAAGCCCTATATGGACATGATTGACACTTCTTTTTATGCCATTATCTCGAGATCACGAGTTAATTATGTTGTTATCTTTGGAAAACAAGCTTTGTTATGTTATGTATAAAACAAAAGGTTGTGTTCTTTTATTGCTTATAATGTTCGAGTCAAATCAGCCGATGGTAAATGTATTCAAGCAGCCCAGATCGAGCTGACAGCGTGGATGTCCATGGATGACAGTGATGGACGGCAGCGAAGGATACATGTGTGATTACATTCGGTTTTCAAAATAAGGTGTTAACAAGGATACATACAATATATGGAAATAAGATTAAATGGATTATATTCTAGGGATGCACCAATACCTTTTTTCAGACCGAGTACAAGTACTTACATTTGGGTACTCGCCGATACCGAGTACCGATACGAGTACTTCTCTGTGCCAAAAGACCCTCGTTAACAGCCAGCTGGAGGGTGTGAGCGACACACGGCAGGCTGGGGAGTCCTGCATACGAGGCAGTGCGGCGCGACCGGCTCTAGGTCGGCTTGGAAAGGCTCGGGGCGAAGGTGGTTCCTGGGGCCGTGGCCAAAGTGTCACCAGACTGTCCTTAGTGCGCCCCAAGGCGTCATGCCCCCAAGGCGGGGCTCGGCCCACGTAAAAGGAGCCAGGGGTCTGTGGCGATGTCTGCAACCCACCCGACCCGTCTTGAAACACGGACCAAGGAGTCTAACGCACGCGCGAGTCAGAGGGTGCAAGCAAAAACCCCTGGCGCAATGAAAGTGAAGGCTGGCGTGCGCCAGCTGAGGCGGGATCCTGGCCCCGCGGGGTCGGGCACACCACCGACTGGTATCGCCTGCACCGTCGGGGAGGTGGAGCGTGAGCGCGTGTGATAGGACCTGGCCTAGAAGATGGGGATTTCGTATCGGAGCCGTTTTGCGAGTACGAGTACATGAGCACAGTATCGGACCCGATACCGGGCACTATTATCATAAAACATAAAAATAATATAAAACATGTTACTTGTGTCCCTTATAAATTAAAAAGAAAATACCACAAAATTGTGAGGAAAATGTCCTTTTTCTTTAAAATTTGGTTGCTGGAAAAAAAAATGAAATGAGTAATTCCTGACAATGACTGATACATTTGACATCTCTGACTACATACAGACACAAAATCCTTCCGCTAACTTCACCAAGTCCATCACTGTCAGCCATGGATGTATATCCACGCTGTCAGCTCGATCTGGGCCGTTTGAATGCATTTACCGTCGGCTGTTGTGACCCAAACATTAGAAGTAATAAAAGAAAACAACCATTTGTTTTCTCGTGATAACAAGTTAAGAACAACAAAATTAACTCAAGATGAAAAAAAATGTTTGAATCATGTCCGTTTAGGGCTTCCGTAGATCTGCTCACCTAAACCAAAGATCTGAGGCACCGGCTGGTGTAGCATGGGCCAAGGAAGAAGCCATTAAATGTTGGAGCGGATCCACCCATTATTGTTAACTTTTGATAAACTACATTCATGAGTTTGGTTTTGGGGTGACATACTGCACATTTTGATATTTTCCATTTCACTTTCCTGTCCTCTGCTGTAGAAGTGTCTAAATTTCTCTGAGGATGATTCTCTATTTGAAGAAGAGGAGGAAGATGTTAAAAGTCCACTGCTGAAGGTTGGATTTTTTTCTGCACTTTGATTTGTCATATTTATACAATACGTCTGTTTCTCCACACCTTTTTAGTGGTTCACCTTGTGTAGTAAAGCCACTTGTGTTCAACTGTTTAAATACTTGTTCTAAACGTCCCCTCCCGTCTCTCCTCCCAGAGTCCCCAGGCCATTGCTCCTGCCTCCATAGCTCCTCCTATCTGCACAGAGTATCCAGCAGACTGGAGCCTGAAGACTCGCCTCCTCTTCACCTCCCCGCTCACCCTGTCCTGGGCAGAGCACCCCAAAGCCCAGGAGGAAGCTTCGGGGCACAGTCGGCAGTGCAGAGCTCAGTTTAGCTCTCTGCCACACAGTCTACAGGTAGAGTTTTTAGTGTCAGCATCACACATGACATTACAGTGATTAGCCCCGTGTTTTCTAAAAGATAATGTTTGTTATGTAGTGTCATGTTTACTGACAATTCTTCCAAAGCCACTGACTCAATCACTCAATCAGTGCAGGGCTCTAAATATCAGATGCACAGTAGTGCAGGTACAATTTTAGATGTGCACATAATTCTCAGCTCTGCATGCACCCGTGAACGTAAGGGCTGCCAACTATCATGCATTGACCGTGAGTAGGGATGCACTGATACCGATACCAGTATCAGGTATCGGGTCCGATACTGTGCTCATGTACTCGTACTGAGTACTCTTACTTAGTACGTGGGCTCGACGCACGTAAAAGGCGCCAGGGGTCTGCGGCGATGTCTGCAACCCACCCGACCCGTCTTGAAACACGGACCAAGGAGTCTAACGCACGCGCAAGCCGTTTTGCGAGTACGAGTACATGTGCACAGTATCGGACCCGATACCCGATACTGGTATCGGTATCGGTGCATCCCTACTTTATAGCAATAATTTATTAAATTTTATACACTAAATAAAAACGTCATGTTTGTAACACCTTTTTAAGCGAGTGGTTACAGAGCATGGCATTTAGTCTTGTTGAATGTGATGTTACCAAAGAAGTCCTAATATGATAAAACAGGTTTGTTGAGAAGCACAATGGATTCTGCTCTAAATGACCATATGTAGTCTCACTGTATATTACTGTACAGCTCAAATGATATTGTAACACATTGAAAATGGCCTAATATTTAAACATTCATAAATTTAATAAAGAAATGTTTTCCTTCGGAGGTTTGCTGAAATGTTCAGTGTAATCCTGTTCAGGATGACCCCGACTATGACCATGATCACTTTACTTTACGAAAAGTCTGGGCGTAAGTGCAGAGAAAAAAGAGAAATACAACAAAGTAAAATATTTTTTTGGTGCAGGTAAAAAAAAAATTGGTGCATGTAATTTTAAAGTAATATGTACCTGTGCATGTACAGAAAACCCGTATTCTGATCCTCCCTGTCCCCCTGCAGGATCCCAGGTCCTGCTCTGAGCTTCGTTGTGCCTTCCAGCAGAGTCTGGTGTACTGGCAGCACCCCTCCCTGCCCTGGATCTCTCTGTTCCCCAGGATTAATGCTGAGAGGAGCTTCACTGGGAAAAACACCCCATGGGCTCAAGATAGAGCACTGCAGCAGAGTCTCATGAGTGAATGGTGAGGCACTCTAGCGGCATGGCTCCACAGATAATGACTTAAAGTCCAACTGAAATTCAATGTCATTGTTTTATGTTTGTTTTATGTAGGGATGCACCGATACCACTTTTTTTCAGACCAAGTACTTACATTTGGGTATTCGCCGATACCAAGTACCAATACTAGTACTTCTCTGTGCCAAAAGACCCTCGTTAACAGCCAGCTGGAGGGTGTGAGCGACACACGGCATGCTGGGGAGTCCCGCATACGAGGCGGTGCGCTGCATACGAGGCGGTGCGCTGCATACGAGGCGGTGCGCCGCATACGAGGCGGTGCGCCGCAACCGGCTCTAGGTCGGCTTGGAAAGGCTCGGGGTGAAGGTGCTTCCCTGGGCCCTGGCCAAAGTGCTCGCTGCGCCCTCTCTCCCCGCCTGGGAGACACGGGGCCCCCTGCTCTCGGTGCGACTGTCGACCGGGGCAGACTGTCCTTAGTGCGCCCCAACCGCGTTGTGCCCCCAGGGCGGGGCTCGGCCCACGTAAAAGACGCCAGGGGTCTGCGGCGATTTCTGCAACCACCCGACCCGTCTTGAAACACGGACCAAGGAGTCTAACGCACGCGCGAGTCAGAGGGTGCAAGCAAAACCCCGTGGCACAATGAAAGTGAGGGCTGACGCGCGCCGGCTGAGGTTGGATCCCGGCCCCGCGGGTCGGGCGCACCACCAGCCCGTCTCACCCGCACCGTCGGGGAGGTAGAGCGTGAGCGCATGCGATAGGAACCGAAAGATGGTGATTAGAGGTTAACGTCACGCTGCCGTAAAGTTGTATCAGTGCCGTTGTATCGGGGCCGTGTTTCGAGTACGAGTACATGAGTACAGTATCGGACCCGATACTGGTATCGGTATTGGTGCATCCCTAGTTTTATGTTACAGCACATCACTTTGAAAATCACTTTCAAATCACATAAATGTTACACACACAATTATGTGACTAAATATGCACAAAAACATCAAATTCAGTGCTTGTCTTTTGTGAATGGTTATTCCCTCTGACTGTCTTGTTTAGGTCCGTCAGTCTGTCGTCTCTCTACAGTTTATTGAAGGCCAGACTCTGTCCTTACTTCTACCTCTGCTCCTATCAGGTAAGTGTTGGTGTGTTGGAGGTAGCCTGCATGCATGGTGTCTTGTTTGATACTACTGGGGATCATCCAAATAGACATTTTCACAGTGGTTTTAAAGAACACAACAGGACATTACAGTCATTTCCCTTTATCTAATCTGTTCTATTCTGTCAGTTTACAGTGTTGTTCAGGGCGGCAGGTCTTGGGGGCTCTAGCAGCATTACTGCTTTAATTTCTCCTACAACCAGGGGTCTCAGAGAGGCGATGAAGGCTGAAGGTGAGTCTTAACAGCTTGGAGTCACCAAATCCTATACCTTATGTTCACAATAAATACTGCGTGTTTTTCCATTCAATTTTGTCATCTCATATATCCCTAAAAATGTAGGCGGCTAGTGAAGGCTGGGTGATATGGCTTATAAATAATATCTCAATATTTTTACGCTATATTGTGATATACGATGTATATCGCACCTATAACCGATAAATTATTGAGAATTGTCGACAGCATTTGTATTTTATCTGGCGCGTCTTTTCTAGCCTTTACAGCACTGGTTTAGATGCCCAGGAAAGTCACAGACCAATTGCATGCATTGTAAATCTTCTCAAGTGATGCTACTGAGCCAATCAAATCTGTGCATTCCGATAAGCATAGCAACTCGTGTCAGTGAGTGAGACACACACACACACACACACACACACACACACACGGGAGACAACAGCGCTCTGAAAGAGAGAAGTAGACAGCGAACACAGAGCTTCTTATCCAGAATGGACGGGCAGTTGAAAACCAGTATGTCTGAGTCTGTGTTCATAGACCGTGGCCATTATTAAAAGCGGTAACTTTCTTGGAAGTGGAGCCTGGCATCTTCCATTACCTTTTCCGACCGATAAACTTGTTTTTAGGGATGCACCGATACCGGTATCGGGTCCGATACTGTGCTCATGTACTCGTACTCGTAAAACGGCTCCGATACAACGGCACCAGTACCACTTTACGGTGGTGCGCCCAACACCGCTGGCCCGGGATCCCACCTCAGCCGGCGCGCACCGGCCCTCACTTTCATGTGCGACGGGGTTTTCCTTGCACCCTCTGACACGCGCGTGCGTTAGACTCCTTGGTCCGTGTTTCAAGACGGGTCGGGTGGGTTGCCGACATCGCCACAGACCCTTGGCGCCTTTTACGTGGGCCGAGCCCGCCCTGGGGGCACGACGTGGTTGGGGCGCACTGAAAACAGTCTGCCCCGGTCGACAGTCGCACCGGGAGCAGGGGGGCGACCCCGGCGGGGGGAGAGGGCGCAGCAAGCCCTTTGTCCACGGTGCGGCGAGGTCCGGGCGGGGAGCGCTGTAAAGCTGCGGCCGAGAGCCACCTTCGCCCCGAGCCTTTCCAAGGCGACCTAGAGCCGGTCGCAGCGCACCGCCTCGTATGCAGGACTCCCCAGGCTGCCGTGTGTCGCTCACACCGTCCAGCTGGCTGTTAACGAGGGTCTTTTGGCACAGAGAAGTACTCGTATCGCTATTCAGTATCGGCAAGTACCCAAATGTAAGTACTTGTACTTGTACTCGGTCTGAAAAAAAGTGGTATCACCTCACCGCACCCTGGACAAAAGGCTCGCTGTGCCCTCTCTCCCCGCCGGATAGGAATGGGGCCCCCTGTTCCCGGTGCGACCGTCGACCGGGGAGGACTGTCCTCAGTGCGCCCCCACCGCGTCGTGCCGCAGCCCACGTAAAAGCGCCAGGGGTCTGCGGCGATGTCGGCAACCCACCCGATCTGTCTTGAAACATAGTCCAAGGAGTCCAACGCACGCGCGGTTCAGAGGCGAGCGAGACCCTTTGGCACAGTGAAAGTGAAGGCCGGCGCGCGCCGGCTGAGGTGGGATCCCGGCCCAGCGGGGTCGGGCGCACCACCGCCCCGTTTCACCCGCATGGTCGGGGAGGTGGAGCGTGAGGACCCGAAAGATGGTGACGAGAGGTTAACGTCATGCTGCAGTAAGGTGGTATCGGTGCCATTGTATCGGAGCCGTTTTGCGAGTACGAGTACATGAGCACAGTATCGTACCCGATACTGGTATTGGTATCGGTGCATCCCTAATTTCTACTCGACGTAGGCGATATAGTCATTTATTACATCCCACATAGACCAAGTCTCAATTCAGGCACTTTCAAAAACTACTTGGCAGGTGATTGGATGAATCATCCATCATTCAAACTAATGAAAGTGAAATTAACTGAAGGCAAAAACCTTGCTGTATTTAACACGTTCAGTGCCGTACTTTGCCCTTCTTTCAATGGAGAAATAGCATTCTCCAGTTCTGATAACTGATGCTATCGCAACCTCTACGCTAACCTATCAAAGAGCCGCCATTGTTGTTTAGAACGAATAGTCGCCTTTCCGTGTCGTCTTACACACCTAAGCCATGCCCCTAGCTGCCAGTAGCTACTCACAGGAGGCGTGGTCCGTTACCTCGCGAGCCGGACACATTACTTGAAGCTTGACAAGATTGATTTTTGTGGGAAATTTGATCCTACGATCCTCACATGATCTCGTGAGATTTCATTACGAGAATCCAGCTGCCGGGCAAGGTTAATCTCCAACCAGTAGGTAGTTGTTCATGTGGACGTATCAAAACACATCTGGAGGACACAAATATGGGACTGGACACTTTTCTCTGTTATTTATTTTTTCATTTAATTCGTGATTGATCAAAGCATTGATGGCTATTTTCTACTAATAGAAAGCACATATAACCCTTTAGCAGGACTGCATCATTAATGCGTTACATTGCCAGCTCATTCATCTTGTTTACCTGTTTAGGTATAGAGTTCAGTCTCCCTCTAGTGGAGGAGAGGAGGAAGAACCTGACAGTGCACCAGGGAGAGGAGGAAGAGCAGGAGTAAGTGTGTCGTCTGCACTCTACATAAAACTTGTGACTATGAATGGGTGTGTGTGATTGTGTGGATTAGGGTTTATTGGTATGGCTGCTAGAAGGAATAGGGGTATTGAGTTTGTAGTGCCGGGTAAGGGACCCCATGACACACGTGATACTTTGGATACACCTCAGCACAATCAAATGATTTTCCAAATCTACTGTCAACCTGTTACAGTTTGAATAAAACTGTAACAGATGACAGTAGATTTGGAAAATCTAACTGAAGCCATTCTGTAGATCCGCCGACGTCTCCGCTATGCCGTCTCATTTTTAAACCTCGTGAAGAGGACTTGCATCCACACTAGCGCTTCCAGGTCCTTTCAGTAGAGATCTCTGCTCACAGACGTGATCAACAGAAAAACGGCTAAATCTCCTCTTTGATCTGCACATTACAGCCAGTGAGTGGGGCGGACAGTTCCAGCTGACTGTTTTTCTTGGGCATAAAAAACACAGTTTTAGTCTGGATGGAGGGCTGAAATGAGGAGAAAGGAATGAGGACTGAGCAATATCATAACTTGAAAATGTATAGCCAACTAGATCTAAACTGGGTATGCACCAGTACCACTTTTTTTCAGACCGAGTACAGTACAAGTACATGTAATTACATTTGGGTACTCGCCAATACCGAGTACCGATACGAGTACTTCTCTGTGCCAAAAAAGGAACCAGGGCAACCCACCCGACCCGTCTTGAAACACGGACCAAGGAGTCTGCGTGAGTCAGAGGGTGGAAGCAAAACCCTGTGGCGCAATGAAAGTGAGGGCCGGCGCGCTGAGGTGGGATACAGCATTAAAAAGGTAAATGCACAGCTTGTGCATTTGGGGTCGTACAGACAGGCTTCAGTTTGCTTGAATTAATTATCTGAAATAAGTAGGGATCATTACCGATACCAGTATCAGGTATCGGGTCCGATACTGTGCTCATGTACTCGCAAAACGGCTCCGATACAACGGCACCGATACCACTTTATAGCAGCGTCACGTTAACCCCTCCTCAGCATCTTTCGGGTCCTATCGCACTCGCTCACGCTCCACCTCCCCAACGTTGCGGGCGAGACGGGCCGGTGGTGCGCCCGACCCCGCGGGGCCGGGATCCCACCTCAGCCGGCGCGCGCCAGCCCTCACTTTCATTGCGCCACAGGGTTTTGCTTGCATCCTCTGACTCGCACGCGGGTTAGACTCCTTGCTCCGTGTTTCAAGACGGGTCGGGTGGGTTGCAGACATCGCCGCAGACCCCTGGCGCCTTTTAGTTGGGCCAAGCCCCGCCCTGGGGTCATGACGCGGTTGGGGCGCATTAAGGACAGTCCGCCTCGGTCGACAGTCGCACCGGGAGCAGAGGGCCCTGTGTCCTCCCCGGCGGGGAGAGAGGGCGCACCGAGCCCTTTGGCCACGGCCCCGGGAAGCACCTTCGCCCCCAGCCTTTCCAAGCCGACCTAGAGCCGGTCGCGGCGCACTGCCTCGTATGCGGGACTCCCCAGCATGCCGTGTGTTGCTTACACCCTCCAGCTGGCTGTTAACAAGGGTCTTTTTGCACAGAGAAGTACTCGTATCGGTACTCGGTATCGGCGAGTACCCAAATGTAAGTACTCGGTCTGAAAAAAGTGGTATCGGTGCATCCCTAGTTTTCATGTCCTGTAGTAAATTGTGTTATCTTTCTCTGAGAGCTGTGGACTCCACAATCGAGGCTGGAGAGTGTTGGAATTGACATTTTTACTACCGCTGGGATGGAAAAGATCAACTCAAGTCAATGTGAAAGTCTCTTAGGGAGTCTAATCCAAACTCACCTGCGGTGATCGAAGGCCAATTCTTATGACACAGGAATGTCTTTTGCAGCACTCACCCATGTGATGGTTAATTATTAGTTGTTGTACGTTTTTGTTGAAGTTACTCAAAACATCTCATAATCACAACCAAACCATTCAGATTAAAGGCCTCTCACAGAAAACAAGTGATCAATTCTATCCAATCAATCTGCATCATATGTGACGAAGACCACACTGAATGCATGAGCTGAAGAAGAAACGTATTTATTTGCATGTTCTATGGGTCAAACCTAATTTATTGAACGGATGATTTTGCTGACATTTATTATGACGGTGGCGACGATTTGAATTGTAGGTGCTCTGAGCTGAAAGAGGGTGAAGACTGTCAGGATGAAGGAGGGAATGATGATGAAGATGGCAGCTTCTCCTGGCTGAAGGAGATGGGAGTCCAGGACAAAATCAAGAAGCCAGACAGCATCACCATCCAACTGTATCCTCCTTTCTCTTGTGTATCATACTACTTTAACTAGGACTAGTCTAAGCTTTGCTCAGGCACACGGAGACGGCTATTTGTCCAATTTCATGTGATCTCGCAAGCAGTTAAAGCTCCTTGACCAACGGTGTAGTCGTAAGGAGGGTCCGACTGTGTCTCTGGACCACAAGCCGGAGTCTGTGGTGTGTGTGGAGGGATCACACACCTTCACCCTCATCAACTTCCTCATCAACTGTAAGAGTCTGGTGGCTGCAGCAGGTTCCCAGGCTGGGTTACCTCCAACACTCCTGGCTCCCAGCGCTTTCAGAGGAGCTACGATGCACACACTGAAGGTATGGAGACACACACACACACACACAGTATACACACAGAGTGAAGACATACACAGCTGTTGCTATAAGTTTGTGTGTTTCAGGCCCGCAGTGTGAATGTGAAGAGCCAGGTTGGTTTGACCTACCAGAACATCAGCAGTCTGGAGATCACAGGTACACAGCTACAGATCTCATCTCCTTTATCCTTTAGCCCAGGGGTCAGCAACCTTTACTATCAAAAGAGCCATTTTAGGCACAAAAAAAAAGAAAATCTGTCTGGCGACTCAAAACATGCAGTGACGGCCAAAGTGCAAATGTACTAGGGAGTATTAGGGCCACATTGAGGGAAAAAACATCTGAGATTTCCAGAATAAAGTCATAACTTTACGAGAAAAAAAGCTGTAATATTAAGAGAATAAAATCTTAACTCTACGGAGAGAAAAGTCGTAATATTACGAGAATAAAGTCATAACTTAACGATAATTTGTCTTTTTTAATATTACAAGAAAAAAGTCATAACTTTACGAGAAAAAAAGAAAATAACAGAAAATTACAACTTTATAATATTATGACTTTATCATCATAATATTATGACTTTTTCTTGTAAACCTCTGACTTTATTCTCATATTATGACTTTTTTCTCGAAATCTCAGATGTATTTTTTTTCCTCAATGTGGCCCTAATACTCCGTCATACCGTCGTACCATAGACCTACAACAATAATAAATAAAAATAAAAATGTAAACAAAAAAGTTATTCATTTCCATTTTAAAAAAAATCAACAGGGAGCCACTGGAGAGGGGCTGAAGAGACACATGTGGCTCCAGAGCCGCAGGTTGCTGACCCCTGCTTTTGCCCATATTTCATATTTCTATCAATTCACTGAACCTAAAGAAATGAAGCTATTCTGCCATTTGAGGGCATTTGTGCATAGAAAGAATGGAGGCAGTTTTAAACGTTAAATGTTGTGTTTATTTTCCTTTAGGACCTATCCTCCCCTCCTCTCTCCACACCGTCACAACCCTCCTTCGGCCGGCACAGAAAGGAAACTTCTCAGCTGCTCTTTACACACACACACCTACCGCTGTCATGAACACACACACCACCAAGCAACAGGTAAGACAGCCATATACTTTTAATTAAGGATGCACCAATACCACTTTTTTTCAGACCGAGTACAAGTACAAGTACAAGTACAAGTACGTACATTTGGGTACTCTCTGATACCGAGTACCGATACGAGTACTTCTCTGTGCCAAAAGACCCTCGTTAACAACCAGCTGGAGGGTGTAAGCGACACACGGCAGGCTGGGGAGTCCCGCATATGAGGCGGTGCTCCGCGACCGGCTCTAGGTCGACTTGGAAAGGCTCGGGGTGAAGGTGGCTCGCGGCCGCAGCTTTACAGCGCTCCCCGCCCCTGCGCACCGATGTCGACCAAGGAGTCTAACGCACGCGCGAGTCAGGGTGCAAGCAAAACCATGTGGCGCAATGAAAGTGAGGGCCGGCTGAGGTGGGATCCCGGCCCAGCGGGGTCGGGCGCACCACTGGCCCATTTCGCCCGCACCGTCTGGGAGGTGAAACGTGAGGACCCGAAAGATGGTGACGAGAGGTTAAGGTCACGCTGCCGTAAAGTGGTATCGGTGCCGTTGTATTGGAGCCGTTTTGCGAGTACGAGTACATGAGCACAGTATCATACCCGATACTGGTATTGGTATCGGTGCATCCCTAATGTCTATATTACACCTATTAGTGGTCATTGACTCAACATGCGCTCACACCAGCTGTCTCTGTGTGTTTGCAGTGTACCGGTGTGTCGGTAGACCTGTCTGGTTGTGGTCTTCATCCTGCTTCCATCCAGCAGCTCCAGCAGCCCTCCAGCCTGGTAAAGACTGCCCTGACTCACATCAACATGAACAACTACAGCTACACGTGGAAGAACTGATGGAGGGAAGAGTTGGTGACCGTCTCCCTGGAACTACGAGCTCTCTAAGAACTACAGTGTGTGATGGCAACTTCTGTTCTGTTGCACATAAGAGCTGCACTACTACTACTGTGTTTTACCCACGTTTCACTCTACAACAGATGATCCTAACAGACCAGTACTCCAATGAGGGAGTTTCTTTTAAAATGCCTTTACAAACATGTTTTATTGCATTGCACTGTATTTTTAATCCCTCTCTTTTAAAGCTGGGCTCTTGTGATGATCGGATTGTTCTAAATTTGTTTTTAATGTCGATAAATGCATCATTTAGTTTAATTAGTTTAAATTGTTTGAAAATGTATTTTAATTACTTTTAATTTAATCTTAAAGTTTTTTTTCTTCAGTTTATTCAAATGAAACTACTGGTGCACTCTCCTATGTTTAGGGGTTTTATTCCAAAACGCTGAGGAAATAAATACATTCTCTGGAATTTATTGAGGGTTTGTGAATATTTGGTAGTCGCATTTAGTTTTCTAGCTACACATTCATCTGATTAAATCATTTTCAGGCCAACTGTAGTGGGACCCAGACTGAAAACAAGCCTACAAGATACATGTATAATGTCTATGCTACAGTACTCACTGATGACACCAAATTTGAGACTAATTAGAGTTCAAGCTGAATGACAGCCTGAGAAAGACAGAGCTGCATGAAAAGACTTCAACCGATCCGTTTCTCACATCTCCGTCTTTACTGAGAAAGTGTCAGTGTCCTCTGCTGTTAGTAAAGAGAAGTGAAAAGGCTTACAGCTCCTGGTGTTATTCCCAGGTGGTCTCCCTTCCAATTACAAACCAGGCGCGACACTGTTTAGCTTCCGAGATCACACGCGTTTTTATTTTTTTATTATTGCCCCAATCACAAGGTCGGCGGTTCGATCCCCAGCTCCTCCAGTGCACATTTCCAAGAGTCCTTGGGCAAGATACTACCATCGGTGTGTGATTGAGTATTTCGATGAGATCCTGATGGGCAGGTTGGCACCTTGCATGGCAGCATCTGCTGTCAGTGTATGATAGTGTGTGATGAATGGGTGAATGCTGTAATGTAGAGCTTTGAGACGTCGGATTCACTGCTTTGTTCTCACTAACGCTGCTCCCTCTCTTCATTCACTCTAGAGCAGGGGTGTCAAACTCAATCACAGAGAGGGACAAAATTAAAAAACGGACTACGTCCAGGGCCAAACAGGGTCAAAATTTATTAAACAGGATAGACAGGATATTGGATAAAGTGCAAAAAGAAAACATATTCATTGATAACATCAACTGCAAACGGATTGCTGAGCAGTTCAAATTTAAATTTCCGTGCTGCAAAGTCAGCAAATCGCTGAGTGCCGAGTGCGCCATTTAACGCAATTGCGCAGTCGGGAACACAGCGGTAGAGACATGGTTTGTCAGTTTGGCAACATGTAACGTGACCCAAATTTCCTTGCAGCAGCTGAGTCTCCCACAGGCGCAGCTTGGCTTGGAAAGCTCTCACTGCATCATACATGTCTGTGATCACACGTCCCCGTCCCTGAAGCTGGAGGTTTAGTGCAGTGAGATTCTTCGTTGCATTGATTTAATTCCCAAAAGTTCCTCTGTAACACATAAACTGGATTCCATTCCACGGATGAAGATTGACAGCTGTGCAGTACCAGTCACATCAGCTCTTCCTGGGGGCTTGTGTGTGCGTCCTATATACCGGCGGGCCAGTTATGGTGCTCTATAGCTTGTTCGACCTTCGCTGCTCTCGCTCTCTCTCTCTAAGATAATATTTCTATATTATGTGGTTGAGAACTGGTTTTGACGATTCTTCCCGATCAGCTGAAATCCAGTGAATCAGTACCGCCACATGATTGGCAACCAGTCTGCAAGCACTCGACTCTGACATAGTCTATTCATTAATTTATTTTCTGTTTGCTCCCATGTCCGTTTCACACTGTTAGTTTAAACTATGTTGCTTTTAGCCTCGAAAATACTTCAGCTTCTTCGTATTTGTGTAATATTATCTTATGATCTGAGCACCAAGCTTTGATTGGTCAGTAGGCGGTGCTTTTATACGAGTTGATCTGTTATCTCAAACATAACCTGCTCCGGCTTTTCTTTAGGTCTGACCGATAAATTGTATTTTCATCGTCATTGCGATATGAACATGCGCAATGAACACATTGCCAAAGGCTGTCTGAAACGCGATGAATAAGAAAAATCATTTTATTTAGGGATGGTTACCGAAACCCGTTATTAAACGGGCCGCGGGGCTAAAGACTAGTATTTATTATCACGCCGCAGCCTCTTCCTGCTCTGTGTCAGAGCTCCACACACATTAACACACACAGTGAAGTCAGTGAACAGCTGATCAGAGAGGCCACGGTGGAGACGAGTTGATGCTACGCTCGTTACTGTAAGTTAAATAAAACTTTGCTAGTGTAAAACCAAGATCCGTTATCATTACACCTGTTCAACAAGCATAAACACGATGAATCGGTTAAACATGGAGGAAAGCAACGTTTCAATCTGTTCTGTCTGCAGTCTCTCATCCTGCCCCGCTATGTTTACACAAGGAGAGCGTTAGCTCGGCGGCTAACAGCTAACTGTAAACACGTGTTAGTTATTTAGTGGAGTTGTGAATGACTTTAGTTCCTCTAGTAAGCCGTGTTTCAGTGTTTGTGTCCGGGGAGTTTATTGTGAACTGAGGAACGGAAGACGTGAAGCGGTGATGTGCTGTTATTGACGAGGCTGCAGACTACGGAGCCTCCGTGTTATTAATTTATTATCTTGATAAAGTATATAAGAGCAACGTAACCCTCGGATACACAAGCTGAAACTAAAGCTGGCAGTAGGCTGTGTAGTCGAACTGTTGAGGTTAGTTTGTCATGTATCCACTGTAAAAATTGCCTGTGAAATCCACAGTACATTACTGTGTTTGTGCGCAGTAAAGTACTGTATTCTATTTCACAGTAGAATACTGCATATTCAATCGAAAATTACAGTAATCCAAGAGTTATGGTGGAAATTACAGTAATGAAGTTGCTACTGTAGAATATCACAGTAAAAAGCAATGTACTATAGAATATCACAGTAACCAACAATGTACTGTAGAATATCACAGTAACCAACAATGTACTTTAGAATATCACAGTAACCAACAATGCACTGTATAAAATCACAGTAACCAACAATGTACTGTAGAATATCATAGTAACCACCAATGTACTGTAGAATATCACAATAACCAACAATGTACTGTAGAATAAAATTTTCTTAACCGATAACCGACCCTCGTTAACCGATTATTAACCGTTAACCGACAAGATTTTTGCGTAATAGCTGCAGTGTATGAGTACAACAGACAACTGAGTCCCAAGTTCACCCGTCCGGGAGCGTTAACTTAGCAGCCACGGTGCTTCGTGTAGTGTCACATGCAGCCACTTTCCCGGTAAAAGTCTCCACTGCACATTTAGTTTAGTCTAGCAGGTTGTCAGCTGTGTGTCTGTAATTTCCCTCCCGATCGCGAGGGGGCGAGTGTCAGTTCCGGTGACTGGAGTGAGGAGGTGGAGATTTGAGAAGCCTCCAGGTTCTCTGTGATCTTCCATGAATTAGGAAATGCGGGGCTAATTGTGCCCTCGTCATTTTTAAATGAAATTAAGATTTAGATTTAGGAATTCACATACAGGAATAGAGACACATAGTGGTGAGTGACATGACGGTGTTGCCCTGTCAGTCCCACTCTGTAAGAAAGGTTCTGCTATCTCTGCATGACAAATAATCATTGGAATATGAAATTATGTTAGCTAATCTTTCTGAAAATGCTAATCAATAATTGTCCACATTATGTATGCTAACTGTACTTATGGTCCTGTCGAGATAAGTTGGCCAACTCAGGTACTTTAACATGGGCTCAAAAATGCGAAGTGGACACTCTTTTCCACAAACCTTTCCCTTAATTGCCTTTCCAGGGGTCCTAAAAATCAGGAGCTCTGGCCCTTTCCCCCGCGGAGTTATGATATTTCAAAATTTACTAAATTTTAAGCGTTCTCAGTGCAATCCGTCCACCAGATGGCAGGCTCTTTGGGTATTGCCATTGGACAACCCCATCCTTAATCGCTCAGGTATTGCCATTGGACAACCCCATCCTTAATCGCTCAGGTATTGCCATTGGACAACCCCATCCTTAATCGGTCAGGTATTGCCATTGGACAACCCCATCCTTAATCGCTCAGGTATTGCCATTGGACAACCCCGTCCTTAATCGGTCGGGTATTGCCATTGGTCAAAGGTATTCACAATAAAAAAATAATTTATTCTAAAATCCACACAACAAGCAAAGACACACATTAACAGTTATTTTTTTAATCAATAATAATAATAATAATAATAACAATAATAATAATACAAAATAAAAGAGCACCTTATAGGCATATTATATCCACACTTCTTATTTTATCAATAATCATAATTATAATAAAAAAAACTAAAAGAGCACCTTATAGGTGTATGATATTAACAGGTTGTTTTTCTTTATCAAAAATAATATTAAAAAATAAATAAGCACGAATAGGCCTATGATATCCAGACTATCAATAATAAATAAATAAATAAAAAACAATCATTCACAACAAGTATCAATTCAATTCAATTTATTTTTATAAAGCATCAAATCACAACAGAACTCTGTAATTTAGAGAGCCAACAAGAGATCTCCCATGAGCCATTGCGTTGTTATGGTTGTATTGTTGTTATTAAAATAAATAAATTAACACAGAGTAAACGTTTTGTAATTTAGATGTTTTCTGATTCACTGTCTAGTTAAAATCTGTGTTAATTGGAGGTATGACCTGCAGTATCCGTCCTTCACACACCGTGACTGAAGGAGCGTGACACTGAAAGGGGTTTATAAGCCCCTGAGAACCTGTATATTGGAATAATCTTTACAGCTGATAAACAGGTCTGATTAGCTGTATAACACCAGTAAAGATTTTAGAAAATGTAAATTTAACATTAGTTGAATAGCTGTTAAAAAGTAGCAGGATTTTGTAAAATGAAGGTGAATTATTTTTCAAAAGAAGCGCTGTTGTTGGTTAGCCACTGTGGTTAGCCTATGGGACTAACTAGCGTACTGCTACTTCCGCTACCCCAACAGAAGTTACGGTCATAATCATTTCGACAGTAACACCCCTGAGAATAAGGTGGATACGGGCTAAGCACAACCTTACATGCTCTCATGTGGCGTTGTCTCTATTTGGGTGGAGCTACCTCAGCCACTCCAGTGGCATCAGAATGCACAACCAGTTAAGCTATATTTCAGAGGCATATTAAACTCCTGGATCTTTAGAACATCCATTCATCTGTGTGAGAGGGTGTCACAGCCAAAATTTCAGCATCCTAGTACATTCCAGCACAAAGTTGTGAAGTTTCTCTTTTCTTCACGTTTTTACATTAAAGCTGCCGATAAGGAAAAAGTCAACTTTTTCCGATCTTCATTTTTGCAGCATTTATTCATCTGTGGGAAAGGGTGTTACTGATGCATTTTCAGCCTCCTAGCACAAGGCCTTTTGAAGATATAGCCACTGTCCACTCAGCATACCCGAGGCCCTGCAGTAAGGTATGTGAAGTGGACAAATCAAGTCCACTTCACATACTTTACTGCAGAGCCCCGGGTATTTGAAGTGGACAGAGCCCTGGTACCATCTCCAAACTGAAGGCCAAGTTCCGTGAAACCGGTGATGTAAAAGACAGACCGCGAAGAGGGAAGACAACACCCCAGGAAGACCGGTTCATCACCCTTACAGCACTGAGGAACCGTAGGCTGTCTTCTAGAGATTTGCAGGCAAGGTTTGCAGGATGTTATGGCATACAGATCAGGTCAGGTCAGGAACAGAATGCACACAGCCAATCTCAGAGCTCACAAAGCTACCAGGAAGCCTGCAATGACTGCCCTTCACCGTCAGGCTCGTTTGCGCTGGTGTCGACAACACAGACAATGGAACCTAAACATGTTCAGTGATGAGTCCAGGTTCTGTCTGCCAAAGTTGGATGGCAGGGTCAAAGTATGGAGACGACGTGGAGAACGCTATGCTGATTGTTGCACCGATGGAGTAACAGCTTTTGGTGGGGGCAGTGTCATGGTGTGGTGGGGGGGGGCATCTCCCTCACTGGCAAAACAAGACTTGTCATCATTGAAGGCCATCTCAATGCAGTGAGATATCGGGATGAGATTCTGCAGCCAGTGGTGATCCCATATCTCCACAATCTAGGACCTAACTTCATCCTCCAAGATGACAACGCTCGCCCCCACAGAGCCCGGGTTATCACAGACTACCTCCACAATGTGGGAGTAGAGAGAATGGAACGGCCTGCCAAGAGTCCAGACCTCAACCCAATTCAACACTTGTGGGATCAGCTTGGGTGTGCTGTACGTGTTAGAGTGACCAACACAACCACGTTGGCTGACCTGCAACGAATCCTGGTTGAGGAATGGAACGCCATCCCACA
>CAKALU010037530.1:0-28610 GCA_916700995.1 Hozukius guyotensis | reverse complement strand
CACAGGTACTGCATTTAGCATAAAACAATATGCTCCAATCATAACATGGCAAACTGCAGCCCAACAGGCAACAACAGCTGTCAGTGTGTCAGTGTGCTGACTTGACTATGACTTGCCCCAAACTGCATGTGATTATCATAAAGTGGGCATGTCTGTAAAGGGGAGACTCGTGGGTACCCATAGAACCCATTTACATTCACTGATCTGGAGGTCAGAGGTCAAGGGACCCCTTTGGAAATGGACATGACAGTTTTTCCTCGCCAAAGTTTAACGGAAGTTTGGAGTGTTATTTAACCTCCTTCACTACAAGCTAGTCTGACATGGTTGGTACCGATGGATTCATCAGGTTTTATAGTTTACTATGATACCAGTATCTTCAATCTAGCTTGAGCCGCTACAACCTAAAAATCACAAATTGTGTTTTTGTGTAAAACGTATTTGCGTCAACGCGTTATTATCACGTTAACTTTGACAGCCCTAGTTCTCATCCCAACTCGTCACATACTGGCGCCTTGTCAGACCCCTCGGCGTCACCTTACAGTCACATGTAAACACGTGCTTCATTTTGTGAATTAAACAAAACCACTAAAGTTTTCGGAAAAAACTACATGGATGGGCTTAAAATGACTTCATTAAAACACATGACACGAACGAACAGCTGATTGTAAAGTGAAACGTGACGCACGGGACACGAACAGCAGCCTCCTGGATAAAAGCCCTGTGTTTGTTGGACCCATCCACCTCCCCTCCAACCCGCCCTCAGTGTGTCTCTTTCACTCTTTAAACTTCGCCACCACAGCACTTTCCCTGAGAGTTTACTGTTGCCGCGGATGGGTTCACATTAGGGATGCACCGATACCACTTTTTTTCAGACCGAGTACAAATACTTACATTTGGGTACTCGCCGATACCGAGTACCGATATGAGTACTTCTCTGTGCCAAAAGACCCTCGTTAACAGCCAGCTGGAGGGTGTGAGCGACACACGGCAGGCTAGGGAGTCCCGCATACGAGGCGGTGCGCCGCCACCGGCTCTAGGTCGGCTTGGAAAGGCTCGGGGCGAAGGTGCTTCCCGGGGTCGTGGACAAAGCGTCACCGGGGTGGACTGTCCTCAGTGCGCCCCAACCGCGTCGTCGTGCCCCCAGGGCGGGGCTCGGCCCACGTAAAAGGCGCCAGGGGTCTGCGGCGAGTCAGAGGGTGCAAGCAAAACCCCATGGCGCATGAAAGTGAGGGCACCACCGGCCCGTCTCGCCCTCACCGTCGGGGGAGGTGGAGCGTGAGGACCCGAAAGATGGTGACGAGAGGTTAACGTCACGCTGCCGTAAAGTGGTATCGGTGCCGTTGTATCGGAGCCGTTTTGCGAGTACAAGTACATGAGCACAGTATCGGACCCGATACTGGTATCGGTATCGGTGCATCCCTAGATTACATTGTAGTTAATGAAAAGCACGGTGCGTCTCATACCGTCGCGAAAGGGTGTCTTGTATCGAACGGCCGTGACAAAGCGCCGGTATTTGACGCCCTGGGATTGAGAACACTACAACCGCGTTGATATCGCTAAATTGCCTGTGCATTGTCTGATTTATTAGCTAACATAATTACTGTGATTGGATGTGATGCGACCAATAACTCGACTCATTTCTAATTTGAAATTGTTCACACGCACTCCAAGAAAGTGATCGCAGGAGAAGTCAGCCACATCTTCTGTCATCAAATCTGGCTCCTTAAACCACAAAGACTTCAGCGTCCAAAAGAAAACACACACAATCCAATGCTGACTGAGACAGCTGGAACCAAACATGCAGCGACACCTATTGCTCCATATTTGATCAGAAGTGTGTCGTGCAGTGTGGGACTCGCTCTGGTCGGGTCTTGACTCGGTCTCGTTCTTGGTCACGACTCAACCAAATTAAAGGAAGCAATACTAATATTCTTGTGGTGGACAGATGTGGTCAGATATGATATACTATTGTCTTGCATATGGGCTCAAAGAATTTCTCCAATTAGAATTTCTTTGGTCTGCCAAGAAAACCCCTATGGACCAGCGCCACCCGTCCTCCTCCTCCCCTCCGTCCACTCCCCTTAAATCTACACAGCTTCCATGTGGCTGAACACTAGCCGGGCCTTTCCAGGTCAACTAGAGACTTAGTTTGTTGTTTCACCAGCCAGGAGGCGGCGGGTGGAGGTCACTGCCCTTCTGTGTGGTGCTCCACATGACGGCCTTTTAACTTAGTTAAGCAGCAGGTAAAGTGGGTTTTGAGTGACGCAGTCAAATATTGCAGGACACTACCGCTCTCTGTGATGGCCCGGGGGGGGGCAGCCCACCGGGGCATTAGCGGTCCAAATTAAAGCCACATGGACTGTGAGGTTCCACCACGGAGAGATCTTTAAGGGAACCGTCATTTGATTATTTTGTCTAAAATTTAAATTCCTGATGCATTACATTTCTCAAATATTAGAAAAGAAGACCTCCACATGAACTGAAGGTGATTCTGCAACAGGTTCAGGTTCAGACGAGGCCGACAAGGTTCTGCAAAAACCAGTGATCACATGCTGCCATCTCCTGGTGGAAACTGTTAGTAAAAACAAATCCAGCACAATCTGTATGTATTAGATCAGACTGGAACCTAAACAACGACTATGAGGTTCATTCACATCCACCAGATGAACCAGACCAGGGGTCAGCAACCTTTACTATCAAAAGAGACAATTTAGGCAAAAAAAAAAAAATAATAATCTGTCTGGAGCCGCAAAACATCTGATCATTGTGATGAAGGAAACACAGTTTATAGTCTAAGTATATAGAATATAAGTCTAATGCAGTGAGGGCCAAAGAGACAATGTACTACGGAGTATTAGGGCCACATTGAGGGAAAAACAGCTGAGATTTACAGAATTAAGTCCGAATATTACGAGAATAAAGTCATAACTTTACGAGAAAAAAATAAAATAACACGTATAATGACTACTTTATAATATTACGACTTTATTCTCATAATATTATGACTTTATTCTCTAAATCTCAGATGTATTTTTTTTCCTCAATGTGGCCCTAATACTCCGTCGTACCATAGACCTACAACAATGATCAATAAAAATGAAAATGTAAACAAAAAACAGTTATTCATTTCCATTTTAATAAATCCACAGAGAGCCACCGGAGAGGAGCTGAAGAGATGCAGGTTGCTGACCGCTGGACTAGATGAACCAGATGAACAGTAATTGTGATATTTTTTACGTATAAATATTTTGTACAATTTAGGATGAATGTTGTTAAATCATATTTATTTTTAACCAAATCTTTGGAGGATTTACGATTACTTTGGGCAAGAAATGAGCCGTGGTGACACTCTCAACTAAACAAGTTTATAATATGCACCATGTCAACACAATATGAACATAATGAAGATATTAAAAATAGTTTTTGACACAAACAAATGTGTAATAAGAGGACCCCTGTAAAAAAACAGTAAACAACCGGCAGCAGAGTTTCCATTAAGTTACTTTTTTTTAGATTACTTTCACAGTATTTTACAGTTAACCAACTTAAATACATCACATAGCTGATTTATTTTTTTAATTTTTAATTTTACAGTGTCTTACAGTTGACTGATTTGAATGTACTATTTAGTTATTATTTTTACTAGAGCTGTTAATGAAATAATAAGGCGTTAACTTGTGATTTTTAGGTTGTAGCGGCTCAGATTTAAAGCTAGAGTGAAGATCCTGGTATCATAGTAAACTATAAAACCTGATGAATCCATCGGTACCGACCATGTCAGACTAGCTGGTCATGAAGGAGGCTAAATAACGCTCCAAACTTACGCTAAATTTTGGCGAGGAAAAACGGTTCTATGGGTACCCACGAGTCTCCCCTTTACAGACATGCCCACTTTATGATAATCACATACAGTTTGGGGCAAGTCATAGTCAAGTCAGCACACTGACACACTGACAGCTGTTGTTGCCTGTTGGGCTGCAGTTTGCCATGTTATGATTGGAGCATATTGTTTTATGCTAAATGCAGTACCTGTGAGGGTTTCTGGATCAATATCTGTCATTGATTTGTGTTGTTCATTGATTTATTATAATAAATATATACATACATTTACACAAAGCAGCATATTTGTCCACTGCCATGTTGATAAGAGGATTAAATACTTGACTTATAACAGACCGTTGCTATGTATAACAGACCGTTGCTACGTTTAACCGACCGTTGCTACGTATAACAGATCGTTGCTATGTATAACAGCCCGTTGCTACGTATAACAGACCGTTGCTACTTATAACAGATCGTTGCTATGTATAACAGACCGTTGCTATGTATAACAGCCCGTTGCTACGTATAACAGACCGTTGCTAGGTATAACAGACCGTTGCTACTTATAACAGACCGTTGCTACGTATAACAGACCGTTGCTACGTTTAACCGACCGTTGCTACGTATAACAGACCGTTGCTACGTATAACAGACCGTTGCTAGGTATAACAGACCGTTGCTACTTATAACAGACCGTTGCTACGTATAACAGACCGTTGCTACGTTTAACCGACCGTTGCTACGTATAACAGACCGTTGCTACTTATAACAGACCGTTGCTAGGTATAACAGACCGTTGCTACTTATAACAGACCGTTGCTAGGTATAACAGACCGTTGCTACGTTTAACCGACCGTTGCTACGTATAACAGACCGTTGCTACGTTTAACCGACCGTTGCTACGTATAACAGACCGTTGCTACGTTTAACAGACCGTTGGTACGTATAACAGACCGTTGCTACGTTTAACCAACCGTTGCTACGTATAACAGATCGTTGCTACGTATAACAGACCGTTGCTACGTATAACAGACCGTTGCTACGTTTAACCGACTGTTGCTATGTATAGCAGACCGTTGCTATGTAAATGTTCTGATGTGGACTCTGGAGGACCGTTTTTATGTCAAAATATGGATTTCTTCAGTAAGTAGCCGTGTAATAATCGGGGTAATGTACAGCTAGCGGGTCATTGTTGTGAAAGAATCCCCTTCAGGGCATCACCCTGTCGTGGTTTCTTTCACAATGACCCGCTAGCTGTACATTATCCCTTACTTAGTGCATGTGAGCGTGTCCCACCGGCTACGTCACGGCCGCCGATCTCTGCAATGCGCTCATACAGCAGTTACAGTTGACAGCGCCGTTCCGACCGACGGCATCAACAAGTGAGCGTAGCACCCACCCTCCGTCTGCACTGTTAGCGCTGTTAGCACTGTTAGCTGTCGCCATGTTGAGAGCCGTGCGGAGACAAACGAATGCTCTGAATTTCATATTGAGCACCTTTAAATTCAATGTGCTGGACTACAAAATTACAAATTCACACACAGCCCTGTATATCATCCAGATCATATGCAATATGAATAATATATTCAAATAGTCATATATACCTGCGGTCGGACTCTGAATGCTCGTAGCCGGGACGTCTCCGGGTCGTTCTACCAGGATGTTAGAAGACTCTGAAATAAACTGTTGTTTTTCTGAGTGGGTTGAACCGATCACATCCGGCGAGTCACTTGGAGTCGTTTCCTGTGACGGGGACGAATCGTCTGGAGGTCCCACCGCGTCACATCCCACGTTTGCATGTTTAGATGACTCCAGAGTCTCCGATGATGTAGATTCTACTGGATTACTGCAGCAGATGGACGCGTGTGGGTTCAACTGTTTGCATTTATTGATGGAAAACGAAGACCCAGAGAGTTCATCGGCCTGACCGAGCTCGACCTGCGGAGGGGGGTGTGTTTCTCCACAGGCTTCGGCTTTCATTGCGACTACATTACACGGAGCTGCTTGATTTTTAACTTTGCTTTCTTTGCCCAGTCTTTCACCTCTCGTGCCGTCGTGATTTACTGTGCTGGGAGAGAGCGAGGTCACGCTGAGCTCGGAGAGCGTTTGAGAGATCGGTCCACCCCGGCTGACCTGACTCCTGTCCTCAGCACAACGGTTCAGAGACAGTTCACGTTCCTCATCTGAAGTTTGGCTCCTTCCTGACTTTACTCCTTCATCTGACATAACATCGCCCGTAGAGCTCTGAGTCACAGCGAGCGTGTTTACATGGCCGTATTTGTGTGGGCGTAGTGACGAGCCTTCGGGAGGTGTAGATTCAGCTGTAGCCTGAGTGGAATTACTGAGTTCAGTCAGGTGGACATTTGGCTCTGCCTTCCCAAATTGTACAGACAGCGGAGGTTTAAGTGTGGGTGAAGTCTCGCTTTGGTCCGCCTCCTGTTGGTGGTCCCTTCCATCAGTCACAGATTTATCCTGGATCACTTCCAGGGCCACCGCGTCCACGTCACGCCGCTGCGAGAGGCCGCTACCTGCGTGCCTCTCGATCTGGGGTTCAATGAGAGCCAGCTGCTCGTCAGATATGATCTGGAGGCAGATCTGGAGGTCTGCTGTGTGAACGTGAAACACGTTCTGAGCGTCTGGCTGCATCTGGTCAAACGGTGAAATGTGACACGGTACGACTGAGCTGTTTACAAGGCTCAGCTGCTCGGATGCTGACGAGAGTTGTGTGTGGTTATGGTAGGGCTGTGAGAAAGCTGTAACAGCAGCAGCAGATGACTGATTGTTTGCTGTGGTTATGGTAGGTGTAGCAGAGAAGTGCGTAACCACGGGTGCAACAGGTCGGGGCGACTGCACAGGCGCCGAGCCCCCTGCAGATTTCGAGGGCTGTATCAAAGCGCTGCACAATCCTGCCTGATCATTTTGTCGGCAGGTTGTGGTGACTGTGGTTGTTGTAAACTGCCTGTGCATTACAGTTACACTACATGTTGCATTCGGAGCAAGTCTTGATGTTTCAGCCTGACAAAGCGTCGTGGCCGTGCAGGGCGAGGGGAGCTGCTCGTGTGTGGAGCTGAGAGTCTTTTTAATATCACAAGACGGTGAGGTGATGGGATCGCCACATTTCTTGTCTGAACTTCTGACCAAGGGGGAGGTTTGCTCAGTGTGAGAAGAGCGGCCATCAGTTCCTGTCGGTTTATCCACAACATGCGGTGAATCAGGCTCAGCAGGGTTGGGTAACTTAAGCTGGTACTTGGGCAGGAAGCTGGCCTTGGCGGTGGAGGGCGTGGAAGTGGCTGGCGAGCAAGTAACAGACGGTGTGTTTGCATTGATTATGCACGTTGGGAAGAGAGCGGCTTGGAGCTGAGTGTGTTTGGGATTATTTTGAAGGTTGATATAAGTGAGATTTGTGTCCTGCGGAGGCGCGCTGCCAGCAACAGACGGACGGGGATGAGTCGGAGTGTTTGGGTCGGTTTCCATCCCCAGAGGGCAAATTATTTTATCATCAGTTTTCTGTTTTTTCCTGTCGGAGGGAATGTGGGCTCCGCAGAGCTGCGAGGTGGACTGTTTTTCTTCATCAATCATCCTCGCTGCTTCTGCTCTGCTCATGCTGTCTGTCTGCTGGCTAACCAATGATCCAAGTGAAGACAATGGCAGTACTGACAAAGACAGGTTTCTCCGAAGTGGAGTTTTGCTAGTTTGTAGATTAAAATCAACAGCAGAGACGAGGGAGAGTTTGGCAGGAGGGCAGCCTGGATGGCCCACCGCTGCACTGCTGCTGCTTGGGAAGTTTATTGTTGTCGTCACCGCCTCCTTATGAACCGCTGACGACCTCCTCGGCAGGCCCTGGACCACCTCGTGCTCTGGGTTTGTGGTACATTTCCTGCCTTTGCCGCCACCGTCGTCGCCACCTTTCTCATCACCGTAGAGCTTCTTAAATGTCCCTCCTCCGTACATGTACCACTTGTTGTAGGCAAACTTTTGTGCTTTTTTCCTCCGAAACTTTCTGTTGCTTGGCTCTCCAGAAATGTCGCCACCATCCCCGTCGCAGCTGAAGCTGCTGCACGCCTCCTCCACAGATGAATTCATGAGGAGACCGTCTGTTGCGTGGTTGCCGTCTACGGCTGTCTGCCGGACCAGTGGGCGGTGGGGGGATGAATGCTGGTTCACGGGTTTCATTGCGAAACCTGTTGGATTGATCTGGCCAGAGCTTCCCCTCCGGACCAGCGTTTCATAATCACTCTGATAGGGAGAGGTTGGGCTGCTCCTCTCGGGCTGCAGGAGGGTGACGCTGAAAGGGAGGGAGTTGCTGCGGGTCAGGGGGGCGTGCTCTATGGTGTTGGATCGCTGGGTGGGCACAGAGCTGTACAAGTCCTTCCTGTTTCTTTGTAACCCAACACTCGGAGTCTTATTGTTCCTCATGTCAAAGTGAAAGGAGTCCTTGTACGTGTACGGCATGGGGAGGTCAATGCTACCCTGCTTCGACAGAACCGTCTTCCGCGGCCTCACGTTCTCCAGCTGTTTGTCCTCCACAACAGCTGTGTTCTCTGAAATCAGCTTAGATATGCGCTCCTCCAGCGTCTTCTGCTCCTGCTCCCTTGCAGTGGATTTGGGTTCCTGGCCTGGTCCTGAAGGTGTTTCTTCCAGATGCTCCTTAGTGGATTCGGTGAGGGAATCCATACTGTGGTCGGGTAAAACGCTGCCGGGGCTCGGGTAGTGGTCGCTGCTCTCACTGAAGCCCGAGTCTGTGCTCTCGTGGCTCTGTGATTTCCCTCTGGACACTGAGCTCTCCCACTGCTTGGAGAACAGAGTTGCTTCTTGTCTCTGGAGTGGAAGATGTCGACTGGCAGTCGCCGGAGGTGTTTCGCTTTTTTCTCCTTCTGTTGTCACCTTTGCACTTGCTTCTGTCTCCTGACCTGCAGGGGTCAACTTGTTCTGTTCACTGACAGAACCATGCGTCCTTACAGAGTAGACCTTGGTGGTACTGGTTGGACAGGTGATATCAGCAGCAGGTAGTGTGGCGTCCTTTTCCACGCTGCCCGACTCATCCAGAGACAAACCGGAGGCACAAGTGTCTCTGGAGCTGGACATGCTGTCTTGGCTGCTCAGCTCCGACTCGGACGAGAGGCGGGCGTGAGCCTGAGTACGCTTGTGTTTGTAGAGGTTGCTCTGAGTCTTGAAAGAAACTCCACAGGTGACGCAGGGGTAAGGCCGCTCCCCGGTGTGGCAGCGGAGATGCTTCTCCAGCACGCTGGGCTTCATACAGTCCCGTCCACAGTGAGGACACACGTGCTTCCCTGCCGACTTGGGTCTGGCTGCAGGAGCGGCAGCAGCTGCCAGACTGAACCCCGGCTGACACTGAAATCCACCAGCAATGTGGAGTGTCAGAAAGGGAAGTGTCTCCTTGGAGTAAAGCGGCGGCATGGCCAGATGGAATGTGGCTGGCTCCCGGGCGGCCGCTGGCGGCTGGGGGGGGTAAGGCTGCGCCTGCAGAGCGGGCACCGCGTGGATGTAAACAGCCGTCAGCGGGGCCTGGATGTCCATGCTCTTCTGTGTCTGCGCTGCGACGGAGCTGATGTGCACCGGAGCACTCGCCAATCCTGGCTTGCCAGTCTCCATGGTAACCCTGCTGCTGTCGTGATGTACCAGTGCCAGGTCTCTAATTACCTGTAAGATAAGAACAGTTTGCATTAGACCTCTGCTTTGCCTCAGATCAAACGGGGCAGATCCATCTCTTTGGATGTTTCTAGGTCTTGCTCTTAAAGCAGTTAATGATGACAGATAAGCAGTAACCCTTTAGGACAGATGGCTAATATAGCACTTAATCCAGGATGATACAATCCATGGAGACGTGGTTTCCAATGTACCAAAATAAAAACACATCTGAGTGATATCATTGTTGTGATGAGCAGTAATACCCATGGTGATAGAGCTTAGAGGAAACAGGCATTTCAATCTCTGCTGTGTCATTTCCAGAGCAGGTGGTGGAGGAATACAACTCTTAAGATGTGGAAATATATACGAGACACACACACATGGATGGAAACGTGTATACAGAGTAGAGAGAGACGGGGAGTGATGAAGGAGAGTGACTCACATGGGGGAGTGAGATCAGATATTCATACAGTACATCAGAGGCTTTTATCTCCCCCAAATGAAACGTGTCTGCTGACATTAGCGCTCGCCTCTGTCACCAGTCGGCACCAATTAAACGGCACACCCTTGATGTTCACAGTAGCATGTGGCGGCTTTGTCTCCTGACAACAATGTCATATTTGTGCGGTAATCTAATCAAAGCGTGAAAGCCACCTACGTGAAAAGAGGAATTCAGCTTCATATTAGGTCAGGCAAATTTCATTTCCTGTTGCCGTCACGCCGCTCCGTCTACATGCATGTTTTACATGATTTTTGCATAATTCACCCACAGACGTACAGCTGGCATGGAGCACACGCTTTGCTTGGTTGTAACAGCATGAGCACGCCCACGTTAGTGACTTTTTAGTGTTGCTGTGAAGTGACGAAAGTTTGTCTCATGTTCATGTTAAAAACGAGAAGCAGCGAGTGAGTAATAGATCTATATACCCTCTTACTGTAATGCACTTTCACTTCCTTTCAGCTAATTATATCATATTGTTGCACATGGTGCACCTCCATAAAGATATACAACTGTAGTGTGGACCTTTTGTTTTATCCTACAGTGATGTCCTGGGTGGAAGGGGTTTAAAAATGAGGTCAAACTGAAGTGAAAAAACAGCTTCTGTTTGTAGTAAGAACGAGCATCAAGATGTAAACAAACAGGAAGACTCATCTTATCTTCTCTATTAATCTGATTTCCTGCGATTGCTCTGACAAGGGAGTGTTTGAAAAGAGGAAATATGTGATGGTGTTGCCATCACAGAGTGGAGGTAAGAATAACACAACAACAAGAAACCAGAACTCAGACGTATCAGTAAAGTCACTTACCTTCTTTGCACTTCAATCAGCAACAATCATCCAGCTGAGAAAGTCTCCCAGTCTGAACAGCCTCATCCTCGGTGCTCATTTCAAATCTGTTCTGTCATCCAGGCCGTTCTGTGCTCCTCTCCAATCTCTCACAGCTCTTTCACGTCTCTTGTTGAGGAAGCGGAACAAATGCAAATGAGAGAGAGAAGATGCAATATGAAAGTGTCGAGGCAGAGAGGAGGAGAGTGAGGGAAGGAGAAGGGCTGGCTGGCTGACTGGCTGGCTGGCTGGCCGGGTGGGTGGGTGTGTGGCTGTCAAACAAAGACTTCCGGAGGACAAGTTGAAAATTACACAGAGTGATCAGCGGGAGTGAAAGAGGCCCTGAGCACAGATGGAAGGATTTATAACACAAAGTGTTGTGCAGAAGTGAAAGCGACTGCTCGGCAGAGGAAGTGCAGTCACAGAGGAGAGCTTACCTTCACGTTGGCTGGTCGACTTTACCAGCAACAGTTGGAGGCAGCACCTGACTTCTGGCTCACTCATATACTTGCTCCCCCCCCACCTACCTACTTCCTCCCACACACTGTATTTCATACACCCACAGAGACACGGGTGCAGCAACGCTAATGTTGATGTGGCCGCTCTGCTGCATGTGCACGGCTCTCACTCTCTCCGGCAGAGAACAAATGGATGAGTGGCTGGAGTGAATCTCCCACCTCCAACCAACCACAGCCCCCCCATCGTTACAGCGTGGCAGAGATACACCGGTTCACGCTGCACGTGCTTGTTCAGTTGCCCTTTCTCTGAAACTCTCTCATTTCTTTGTTGCATTTACTGCTGCTGCTTTTAACAGAACACCGATTGTGTTCCTCGTTTCAAACTCAGGAATCTGACAAACCCGGAGGAAATCATGTGTGATTTTTAGGCAGCGGTTTTCTTCAACTTGTCAAAGATTAAACCAGTAAAAACATAAAATGTATGATCAGCTTCTTATACATCTACGCACAACCAGCTTACTTGTTTGACTTACAGACAGATCATTGCTATTTATTTTTTTTTACAGTTCACGGCGGCATTAAAAGGCAGTCATTCCACCTGATAGCCAACGTCAGCGCCGGTGACACAGTTAGGAGACCTCATTATGTGGACAGTTGTCTCATATAGCCTGTTACAAGATTGTAATTAATAAGTATGCTGTTGGTGAACAGCCGAAAGACGAATGAACATGCTGTTGGTATAACTACACCGCTGGATTACATTTTTAAACCTGAATTAATTGATATTTTTGGCCGCTTTGGGGCAGCACAAAAAGATGTAAACACACCATACATATTATATTCGACATATATATATCACCTTACAAAAATGACGTGGCTAAGGTGTTAGCAATCATCCAGCAGATACCAAATAACATTAGCATTCATTTGAAATAGTGTGTCTGGCCACCTGACGAATGCATAAGTCACCACCATAGTCCTGTATATAAAGATGGACGACGCGTCTCCACTTCCTCCCACTGTACAGAAGTGAAGACAAAATATCGCGGATACTGACTCATGTTCTATCACACAGACTGGTGACGGTTATTAAAGCTAAAGTTACATCTCCTCTCTCGTACGGTTCAGAGCCTCCAGCTGAGACTACTAGACACTCAGAGCAGCTGTCAATCACAGCTGTCAATCATGACGTCCCACCCCCTTTTTATAGCATCAAATAACTAATTAAAACCAAACTTATCAGAAAAATGAACACTTGAACATCAGCGTGATCAGAAATACCTAAAATCTTTGGGAAAAATATATTTGACGTGTACTTTGACGTTATAGTTTGGCCCATGTCCCGTCCGCTAACATGGAGGAGGAGGGACTTATGAGCTATACTGCAGCCAGCCACCAGGGGGTCATCCAGATGTTTTGGCTTCAGTTTTTGGAAGCTGTAATGTCATGTCAGTCTATGGTCGGGATTCACTCTTCTTTAAGCTCTGTTTTGGTCTCCACCACCTCCTGAGAAAAATATCTGGCTCTTTAGCAGCTAGATGCTAGTTGCTAACTTAATTTTTCTGCAGTTTGGTGATGGGTCAGATAGTGTACAGTGAACTTATCAGAGTTTTCTTTCTTTTTTTTTGCAGAAAACAGCTGCCTGCTGCTGCTTGAAACAACGCGGTTGTGTCTAGAAGGTAACCTGCAAATTGTGAAAACTTGCAAAAACGTACAAAAAAACTCTAATGCCGGGTTCAGACTCCACGATATCAGCCAGATTACAGCCCGACACGGACGTTGCAGCGGATCGGGAACGATAAATGAGTGTCGTGTGCGAAAATCGATCCGCTTACCTCGTGTAGTGTGTCATAGTACACGACAACCGACGCCACGTCTGGGACGCCCCACGACACCCCGAGGAAAAGTCTAGCCTGTCAGAATTTTTCGTCTCGACACGCCTAGTGTGACATCTCCAACGACGTGTTCCTTTGCGTTGACCAATCAGGTGCTCTCTCCGGCGCACAGTCGCAGTCAGGTCACTTGGTAATAAACAAACATGGAGAAAAGGAGGAGGGATGTTTGCTGCTGTCAGGTGGGACAACCAAACTGACTGAAGTATGGACAGCCCGTACCGTCCTCTCTGTGCCGCCCAGGAGCGCATTCACAACCCTTTCTTCTTTCTTTTCTTTTTCTTTTCGCAACACCAGACTGCCAGCATCACAAACAACGCTTCTGTCGCCATGATCGACAGTTGCTTCAACCGCCTCCCCGATGACGTCTGAACTCCCGCATGATGGTGGAATACGACGTGCCACGATTGGTCGTGGTCATACGTGTAGTCTTGCCGGTCACCCGACCGAGACACTGCAAGAGTTTATGGCGCTGTGATCGTTAGATCTGACATGGTGACCAAAAATATCCTGTAGACTGATCCCGGCATTACGTGACTCGCTGCCCGGCAATCTTAACCATAACCATTCAAGGTCAATGCTAAACAATAACCATCTCACGAGAGTTTTGCAATTCGTGCTTTACCTTCTAGACACGACCAAAGGACGCTGGTGAGAGCCGTGAACCTGAACCTAAACAGTGAATTTGCAGGCTGTAAAACCAAAATATTGAGCTAAAAGAAGCTAAAACGCTCCATATGAGGGGAAGTGTAGAGTTGGTGATAATTCTCTGTGGGTTTGTTAAAATGAACAACCACTTTCATATTATACTTAGTCATTTGATCCTTGTTAATGCAAAATGATTGACCATAGCTGCTTTAAGTTATTCTGTTTAAATGTGAACACATGAAAAGAATTTGAACCATGTCTACTCTTTATAGTTCTGATATGAGTGATGTTTTCAAAGCTCAGATTCTTTTGAACAGTATGTCATCGTGTGGGATCGACTGTGCAATTATCAGACGACATCTGCTGAAAGAAAACAAATACTTTTTATATCATTGCTCTGCTACAGACTCTAGCTGGTCTCCAAGGCAACTGCAGGCTGGTCCGCCGAGAGCATGCTTTGTGTTGACATGGTAACAAGACACCTCCTACCACGCATGTTTGCTACCAGCTCACACAGTCCTGCAGGGTGGAAGCGTATAGTTTCAGGCATGTTTGCATGTTGGTAGAGAGACTGAGTCAGAATGTGTATATATATATAGTCTCTGTATGGATGTCTTCTCCAAACCAGTCCTTTTAATGTTGTTTATATTTTGTTATGTTACTCAGGTTACTATGGCTACAGGGTTGAGTCAAGTTTTACAGCTGATGGTCAGCAGCGACCAGAGACCAAGAAAATGTGTTCTGCTGCTCCTCCTGTTCTCCCAGATGTTGAACCTCTGCATTGTTAAAGGTCCCATATTGTAAAAAGGGAGATTTACATGTCTTTTATATCATAAAGTTGGTTTAAGTGCTGTATAAATACTGTGAAAGTATCAAAACACTCAATCCACAGAGAAATACACACAGAGCCCGTATTCAGAAACTGTGTCTTTGAAACAAGCTGTCAGGATTTTTGTCCATTTGTGATGTCACAAATCTACAATATTTAGACCATTTCACAGTTTTAAGCATTCTTAATGTGTCCTAGTTTATTTCCTGTTGCAGTGGATGCGAATGACATCAGCTGACAGGAAGTAAACATGGACCCAAGCTGTTGCCTAGCAACGCAATTCTGTTGAAATGCACTAAAACGGAGCGTTTCAGACAGACGGTGACTACAGGTATATTCAGACAGACAGTTTGATGAAAATAAAGTTTTTTTTTAACATTACAGCATGTAAACATATTCTAGTAGAAACATAAAATACAAGTATGAAGCTGAAGATGAGCACGATATGGGACCTTTAAAATAACTTTTTGACATCTATTTTGACATTCATCCACGTGGATACAGCAGTTTGTGTATTTTTTTCCATGGCGTGAAATTGTGAGGCACATGTTGAGGGGAAACACCCCCAGGTGAACAGGGTAAAAACATTTAACTAATATCACCATGAAACTTCCCCAGTTGATTACTTGTACAAGTTTTCTGAAATGTTATCGTTTAAATATGCAAATGAGGCATTATCTTATTAAATGTGTGTTAATTAGCATAAACTTCCAGAACAGAAATCTGGACATTGGATAACGCCATGTTAAAAATTCTTATTTCTTTTTGTTGACGTATTAGAGTCAGAGAGAACTCTTTTTTATCACTTCATATATCAGAAAATACTTTCAATAGCAATAAAAAAAAAAAACATTTGGAAATGAGGCATTATCTAACGGTAACTTTTGGTGAATTTAAGAGAAATCTACAGATGCATATAAACACCTAAATGTGTTTTTTGGATGTTTTCTTTCCACTAGTCTGAAAGAAGACGTGTTATCGAAGCAAAATAGACCAAAATCTCTAAATTGACCAGTGCATGAAAAACAATGGGGTGTCTCCCCTTCAGTTATACCCCTAGTAGGCACAAATACATCTTATACAATGATCAAAAAGATAATGTCATCTTGCAAGAACTATACAACTAAAGCACATCTTCCACAAACAGTTCCTCGACCTTCACTCTCACATCTTGCTTCATTTTGTGAGAACTGTGCAGTTGGCTGCCTCTGCATACTGCGATGGATGGATAAGATCTTTTCAAGTCATGGCCTGCAGATTGAAGGTAAATATCCAGCTCACTTCATAAGTGTTCGAATGGGTCCCTTGCTGCATATTTTTGCACATCAAATGACAAATGACAAAGATATAGTCCCATCTCTCTAACGGGCTCAGCTACCATCATCCATCTGCATGTATTACACTCCATATGTGTCTTTTTTTGCCAACAACTGAAGTGATGAGCCACATTGCAGGAAGTGGCAACTGAAAGAGAGAGACTGTGTGTGGGTGGGTGCTGAATTGCTGGAGGCCTATATCCTCTTACATGTTCACTTGTGCCTTTTCAGTGGATAAAGAATAGCAGTCTAATGCCCTACTTTTGTCTTCAGCACCACTAACACCACTACTACAAGCTGCCAAACACAGTTTGTGTACCTGTGTATTTGAGCAGAAGCGTTTTTCAAGCTTACAACTAACTGTGAAGCCAAGACCGCAATCACAGCAACAAAGCTGTGCTCTCTATTCCTGCAGCAGCTCACAGCTTCTCTGTCTTTGAGATGCTGAACTGGTGCACCCTCTGCTGGGCCATTACAGTAGGCCGACATATCGGAGGTTGTTTTATACACATATACATAGAAAGGATTGAAAGTACACATATACACAATACACAAAGTATCAACACGTTTAAAGTCGGGCTGACTAACAGTTATTTTATATCGTTTAGACTATAAAATGTTAGAAATAGCAGAGAAATTCTCATGACAGCTTCCCAGATGAAGGTGACATTTTCATATTGCTTTTTATTGCCTGAATAACACTCCAAAGCATTTGTATATTATATTAAACAGAGAGAACCAGCAAATCATCACAATTTAGAAGCTGGAAACATCAACAAAAAATTTTTTATTTATTTATTTATTCATTTAATTATTTATTTATTTGTTCATTTCTTTTTTGATTCATCCACCTTAAATTTAGTGTTGATAAGTTTCATGTCAAACGACATGGACAGGAAAAGAAAGAAAGAAAGAAAGAGAAGAATGAAAGAAAGAAAGAAAGAAAGGAAAGAATGAAAGAAAGAAAGAAAGAAAAGAATGAAAGAAAAAAAGAAAGAAAGGAAAGAATGAAAGAAAGAAAGAAAGAAAGGAACGAATGAAAGAAAGAAAGAAAGAAAGGAAAGAATGAAAGAAAGAAAGAAAGAAAGAAAGAATTAAATAAGGAAAGGTGCTGAATATTTATTTTGGACTCCACTAAAGGCATGTTGCCTTCAGGTACCTTCAGTTAGGCTCCTACATTTATAACTTAATGACAAAAATACCGTTATATTAACGTAATGTTTCATTTGGTTTTATTTTGTTCCACAAACAGGGAACTACTTTGTGACGCAGGATAAAACAAAGAGCACAAATCTGATTATACACCAGAAGTATTACACGGATAATTATTTATGTATTATTAACCGTGAATTTTAATTTAGAAAACTCTGTTTACTTTGAACGCAACCTCAGAGTGTCGCTCTGCTGTTGGCCAATAGGATCTCTGCTCTGTCCTCCAGTCCTGTGACGTAGGACGCAAACACGTAACTGCAGCGTAACGCACGTTGGTCCAGCAGCAGCGCTGGAGTCTGAAGAGGTTAGTTAGTTTATATTTAATATATTTAATGTTTTAATGTTATTAAATGAAATATTCAACTCGTGTCTGTTGGTGCAGAGTTACAGACATCCAGTCAGTTCAGATCTGGAGTTTAAATCCGCCTGTTTACCAACGAGACTGTTGTTTTCCCTCTGTTAACTATAGTAACAAAGCTAACACTGTTAGCAACAACAATGCTAACAGCAACTTCCATTCATTTTCCAGTTCATTCAGACATCCTCCCAAATCACAACAAAACCTTTATAATCCCTTTCCTATCGGATTTCTGTAGCACTCACAATTTGCTAGATCCATGGCGCCTTAAATATCCGAACACAAGCAATAATCTTGGTTTAAACCAAATAATTCAGCCAAGTGAAGAATAGATTTCTGGTTGGTTTCCTCCTCTGTGATAAACTTTGTGGCTGAATGCTGTATATCAGCAGCTCCTCTCACAGATCACTCTGTTATTACATTGATTTTAAACCCCCTGGAGTTTGTCACAGGAGCAAAGGGTACTGGAAATTTAATTCTAATTTACTAAAATCCCAATCCTTCTGTGACGGTATTAAAACCACAATCTCTAATGTGATATCTGATGAATCTGTGACATCCTATATCTCTAAATGGGAATTTTTTTAATTTAAAATTAGGGAATATTCTATTCATTTTGGGAAATTGCTCAACAGAAGTAACAAATTATCAGAAGTTAATATCATTAAAGAAATAAACACTTGTTGCAATAAGACATCACCTACTGACAGTGATAAAGAGAAATTACAAATTCTGCAAATTCTAACAGCTAGCTAGTAGCTAACAGCTAGTAGCTAACTAGCTGTTAGCTAACAGCTAGTTAGCTAACAGCTAGTAGCTAACTAGCAAACAGCTAGTAGCTAACAGCTAACAGCTAGTAGCTAACTAGTTAACAGCTAACAGCTAGTAGCTAACTAGCTAACAGCTAGTAGCTAACTAGCTAACAGCTAGTAGCTAACAGCTAACAGCTAGTAGCTAACTAGCTAACAGCTAGTAGCTAATGATGACGACCTCTAGAGCTACTATGGAAGATTGCAGTTATTATTATTTATGCATTTCTTTTTTGTTCCTTGAATTATTTTCTACCCCCTCTTTTATTTTTGTTATTATATTATTTTTTATAATTTAAGTTATCTTTCCTATCCAATTGTGCCTTGCATGTTATAAGTATTGAGTTTAAATTACAATGCCTTAATGTTTGTAAATTAATTTCCTTCAATAAATAAAAAAAATAAAAATAGAAACTAGCAAACAGTTAGTTTGCTATAGTACTGCATTAGATAACATTGCCGTCTTGTGAAACAGAGATAACTAAACAGTGGTTAACTAGTCTAAAGGTTAATTGTTGACATTGTGTCTTTTGTTCCAGCCAGCTAACTTCTAGCTAATCCCTTCTGGTCCCACGGACGGACCCACCATGTACCGACCCAAACCCACTCTGAAGGACCGACAGCAGCTCTACAGGCTCATCATCAGCCAGCTGCTCTATGACGGATACACCAACATCGCCAACAGTCTCATCACTGAGGTCAAACCTCCCAGTGTGGTGTCGCCCTCTGAGCAGCTGATGCAGCTGGCAAAGATAGGTAAGACCTCCATGTCCCCTCCATGTCCCCTCCATGTCCTCTCCATGTCCCCTCCATGTCCTCTCCATGTCCCCTCCATGTCCTCTCCATGTCCTCTCCATGAGGACAAAGAGTATGTTTGTGTGGGACAATGTGGGACACTCTACCAATGCTGAGAGGTAGTCTACAATTATCTAACTTAAAAATAAACATTTCTATTCTGCTCCTAACATCTCGATTCTTTGCCCAAATGCATCCATAAATCAGCACATCTCTTTTTTTGAGCCACATGTTTCTTGTGAGACTCACATGAACTGTGTCGCTTGGCAAATGTCTCAAAAAACTCTGAGAATCTCCTTCCACCGGCTTCACCCACCCACTTATAGTATAAGTAGTTTCCCAGTCTTTGTTGTTGCTGCTCTTCCTTTTCTTTGTGGTAGTTTCTATCATACTCCGCCTAAATCTGCAGAGTTTGTGACTTTGCGGTGACTCGCAATTTTCCCCGTTGGGCGTAGCTTAGCAAAGACGGTGACAAGTAAACCTGCACTTGACCCACAGTGGACTTTTGAAAACTGGAGCCAATGAGACATCATCTCAATATGTGGGACGTGGGACAAGGGATAAAAATGCTGTGACGTCCCTCATAAAGTGGGACACCTGGTGGTCACCCTACTTACATGTTGTTCCTGCTGATGTCCAAATGTTTACATCAAAATAAGACTGGTCCTTATTCACAGTGCATCTCCTCGTAGCAAAATAAAGTCATAACTCAAATTGAATCAACAGAGCACTGCTTTCACTTCCATGTAACCCTTCCTGCTAATGTCCACATCTTTGCATCAAAATAAGATTTAAAATAAGGTTCTTCTTCGCCTGAATTCAGTGCATTTCCGTTTTGCCCATCTGATCTACAGTATATTACTCTTCTACTGTGGACTGCAGCCGCAACATTCAGGAAAGTTTTTCACCGGCTGTGCGCTAGTGAGGCGTTGTTCGGGCGGCTTTGGGTGAGCTTAATGTACCAGGATATATCTCGGGTTCGGGCGGGCAGGTCAAAAAGTGAAAAAGCAGCATTTCGAGTAAGTTATTAATAACTTACAGAAACATTGTGCGCAATAATCCACCTTCTCTTCCCCTCTTACTGTCTCTCTGTCTCTCTCAAACACACACACACACACACACACACACATCAGCCGTGGTGGTGGCACGTAATTTTAACACATTCTGTGCCTCCACGTAAGATCACGTTGTCTAGGAACAGCTTGATTTGATAAGCAGCAGAGTTTTCTATGAGCGTAGCACACATTTTAAGCCCCTGACACACCGAGTCGACAGTTGGCCGTTGGACAGTTTGGGGCCGTCGGTGAGCATCTGTCTGGCTAGTGTTTGCGGAATGTCCCGCACTGTAGGCTGTAGTCTGCCGCCGCTTTGTTTCATGTACGCATCATAACAACGGCATGTATATCCTCCGTCCTCGGTCTTCCTGTTCCTGTTCCTGAGCAGAACGTATGTACTTACTGGCTGTCGGCTGTAGTCTTTGCGGTTTGTTCAAGTGCAACTTTTTGGCCGAGACAAAGGCGACGCAACTGGTGGCCTTCATCGCCGCTAGTTCTTTGATGTTGGCTTGGTTTGTCCCTAGCTTTAAACGTCAATATCGCAGTCGATCATGTACATTTAAATGTTGGAAGCCAAAATCGTGATTGCGATTAATATTCGATTAATTGTGCAGCCGTGTGTTTGAGCCATGTGTGATGGTTCCAGATGTCCTAATTGTACAATTTCCAACCTTTTTCCAGGGATGGAGAATGACGACAGTGCAGTCCAGTATGCCATCGGGCGCTCGGACACAGTGGCGCCCGGTGTGGGTATTGATCTGGAGTTTGACGCCGACGTCCAGACCATGTCTCCAGAGGCATCAGAGTACGAGACCTGCTATGTAACGTCCCATAAGGGTCCATGCCGCGTCGCTTCTTACAGTCGTGATGGCCAGCTGATCGCCACCGGCTCTGCTGACGCCTCCATCAAGATCCTGGACACTGAGCGCATGCTGGCCAAGAGTGCTATGCCTATTGAGGTGAGGCAGATTTGAGATCAGAGCACACTGCACATTTTTAATCCAGCAGGCTTACTGTATGTTTACTGTTTTTTTTTGTGTCTTTATATGTCAGGTGATGATGAATGAGACAGCGCAGCAAAACATGGAGAATCACCCCGTGATTCGAACGCTGTATGACCACGTAGACGAGGTCACCTGCCTCGCCTTCCATCCCACTGAACAGATTCTCGCTTCTGGCTCAAGAGATTACACCCTCAAACTGTTTGACTACTCAAAGCCCTCTGCAAAACGAGCATTTAAATACATACAGGTCAGGTTTTGTACACAATTTCTCTGTTTTTGGGGAAATAATAATTCTGTTTAAAGTGGAAATGCCAAATTACATAGAAACTGACAACGCTAACGTAAACACGGCCGGGGAATTGTAATATTTCAATTTTGTAAAACTACTCTGACTATAGTTCTGTTGTAATCCAATCCTCTCTTCATCCGTTTCCCAACAGGAAGCAGAAATGCTGCGTTCAATCTCCTTCCACCCATCAGGTGACTTCCTGCTGGTGGGGACGCAGCACCCCACCCTCCGCCTCTACGACGTCAACACCTTCCAGTGCTTCGTGTCCTGCAACCCTCTGGACCAGCACACGGACACCATCAGCGGCGTCGGCTACAACCCCAGCGCCAACAGCTACGTCAGCTGCAGCAAGGACGGCAGCATCAAGCTGTGGGACGGCGTCTCCAACCGCTGCGTGACCACCTTCGAGAAGGCCCACGACGGAGCCGAGGTCTGCTCCGCCATCTTCTCCAAGAACTCCAAGTACATCCTGTCCAGCGGCAAAGACTCCGTGGTCAAACTGTGGGAGATCTCTACGGGCCGGACGCTAGTCAAATACACAGGTAAGGAGGCGGACGAGTTTCATTAGAACCACAGTGCAGATTCATACAGTTAGAAGTGTTGTGAATGATTAAGATAAAGATGTCCATTCAGTGTTGATGGAAAGTGTAGTTCATTGATGCAATAGATTCCTCAGTGCGTGCTACTCTATATAGACCGAGAAAGCGGAGTTCTCCCGCCGAGCCGTGCCGGCAGTGCCTACATGTACCAGGATGCATTGCACGTGAGCTACTGACACCCAACCAAAACATAGTGAAGCAGAGTTGCGTTTATACTTACGCAGGTTATACATTAAAAACATGAAGGCTCCGTAGTCTGAACCAGCGTGAACCAAGACAGCAACAACTCTTTATTATTTTCCACATTTTCAACCTCAGCGTAGTACAGCTTCACTCCTTCCATTTTTACATTTCAGAATAAAAGTGCAACTTAAATTCACTCAGCATTTCGCTCAAGGTCCTGACACACCAAGCCGACGGTCGGCCGTCGGACAGTTTGGGGTCGTCGGTGAGCGTCTGTCGGCCTAGTTTTTGTGGTGTGTCCCGCATCGTCGTCTCTAGTCCGCCCGAGTCAGAGTCACACAGAAGACTCTTCTCATGTTTCATCTTCATCTCATCTGATCGTTCCAAAACACAGATATTTTCACAGCAACATGAACATCTGGAATGAAGCTCAGTGGTGAGTGAGAGCGGTGAGAAAGCGGTCGGCAGACGCCGCTTTGTTTCATGTACGTATCATAACAACAGCTTGTATATCCGCCGTCCTCCGTCTTCCTGTTTCTCTTTTAGAATGATGAATACAGACTACCGCCGCCTGCTGGTGTGGAGAGTTATTTCCTCTCACACAGGAGCAGAACGTACGTGGTAGTCGGCCATTGCTTGTAGTCTTTGCGGTGTGTTCAAATGCAACTTTTTGGCCAAGACAAAGGCAACATGAGGCGACGCAACAGTCGGCCTTCATCGGCGCAAGTTCTTCACAACAAAACAAAGCAGCTTAAACAGCGTTAGGTGACAAAATACTCTCTCAGTGGTCGTCTGCCCTCTCGGCTCTGCTGGTCTTAGTTGTATTTTCCAGTTTGTCTTCAGGATCCTGAAGAAGCTCTCCAGCACACCTCTGTTCAAGTGAGGAGTAAAATTTTCATGCATAGTAACACACACACTTTTTTGGCGTTGTCGACAGCATCCAACTAAAGCTGCCCACGCTGACGTTCATCACAGCAGAATGATTCTGTTTCCGTTGGAGCATCGGAGGGCAATTTGAGCAAAGCCTCCACCAGTCGGTGTTTGCCGTATACTCTGGCTCGAATAAATACGTCTGATCATTTGAGTCAGCCAAAAGATTTTAAAATGTACCCTCGTCCACAACATCCTCTGCACTCATATTTTGGGATGCCATTTTCGCTGTTAGAAATGTAGCTAGTTTGCAAAACAAGCAAAGAGAAGGAAGTTGTGGTTTTATTTAGTTTTTTTAACTTTCACACATTTTAACTTACGACAAGTTTAACAAGTTTTTGAGCAGCATCAAGAGCATGCACGACCCCAATACACATTTAAAAACAAAGTGTTTGAAAATCTCAAAATGCAAAAGCCTATTTTTGTCAATTAAGAATGCACTCGACAAGATGCAACGCATAATTTTACCTTTTTTTTTTTTCATTTTCCGTTGTTTGGAGGAATTTGAGGGTTGATGTTCGTGGTGTTCATCGGCCTGTGAATCCCAGTGTTTGGGAAAGTTACTTTCAAAATGTAATATATTACATATTACGGCTGCACCTGAACATTATTGTTTTAACTATTATTTTTTTCGATATTTTAAATTATATTAAACGATTTTACCGGCTGTAACTAAAGTCTGTAACATTAGTTCAAGCCATTCTCTCACTCATACATGACCGTTAAAGTAAACAAACGATATAAAACAGCCGAACAACAACTTTAGATGAAGCATGTTGTAACGTTACGTCACCATGACAGCAGCGGTGCAGAAATATATCATGCTTTTTTTGTAAAAAGGACACGATGCTGTCTTACTGCTGCTGTCTTACTGCCGCTGCTGTGATGCTTTTGCCTTTGGAGTGCTCGTACTTACAGTTTTTCCAATTTGCAGAGTTTACAGAGCACCACGTTGTTGGGTTCCTGTCTGAAATACTTCCACGCTTTAGAGAATCCTGGATGACTTTTATTAGCTGCAGCTTGTTTTCTGGGGGATTGCGTGTTTTGACACGCTGACACACGTTCTGAATTGATTTATCTTTATAATCGATGGCGTCAATTACATCATTGAATCGCCCCCAGCCCTGTTACATACAAGTTGCTTTACAATATTACTGTCTGTGTGGAGTAATATGTTGATGAAGATGCTGATTACACCACTTAAGTTACTTTCACCACAATAACTGCAGCAGTACGACCGGCATTATAAAATGGAAGAGGAGGATAATGTTGTTTCATAGCAGCTAATTAAAGCACAGAAGTTTATTGCAGTTCATTACAAATCCAGTGGGGGGCGATGTTGTGGAGCCTAACAGCATACGGCGTTTTTTTCTCTAACTGCTGTTGTGTGATAGACTAGCATCACTCCTTTGTGTTTTATGATCTATTTGGGCTGCTATCAACATTGTTTTTTTTCACCACGAGCAGCAACTTGCAGCCGGTGTGTCAACAGGAAATCAGATTACGGAGCAGGAGAAGTGTCAACATTTCCACGTATCTTCTACCACGTTACAGACGGTCTTTCATCACTGTGACTGACCACATTATCAGGAACATGCAGAGTGTTGCAGCTTCTTCTATTACTTGTTTTCTGAACGATGACGTCATCTTCTTACGTGTCTGCAGTTATTTCTTGCAGTAACAGACGGGACACGTCTTTCCTGCTTCGATTTACCTTTCCTTTTTTTAAAGGTGGTCAAGTCAAGTGTAGGTGCAGTTCTCCGTCGGTACTCGATCTGGTCTGTCGGGATTTAGCTTATTAAAATCTGTCATTATCTGCATCTCCAGGGCATTCAGGGAATATTCAGACCGCTTCACTGTTTTCACATTTTGTTATGTTGCAGTCTGAAGGCCTTTACACGCTGCAAGTCCATTCACCATTTAACTACTGTTTTCCTATTTTTTGCCGCCACGGCAGAACATTACCAGCAGAAACACTTCAGCAATATCTGCTGCCTGGCATACGACACGCAGCTCCGCTCGCTCACCGGAGCAGCGTTGGCCGTCTGCAGCCTACAGTAGTGTTGATAGGCTATTACTCGTGATGTACAGCCAATCAGATAGTACTGTGGGCGGGACATTGAGTGAGACTACAGAGTGGTGACTACAGACAGAGGCAGGCAGCTGCATTAGAGCCAAGGTGGTGAATTTTTTTGATTGTTTTATATGCAATCACATCAAAGAAACGATTCTGCTGAATGCTGAATATGGCAGCCGATAATTGGTCGACCCCTGCGCTCCAGTAACCCCAGCCAAACTAGATACGCCAGATAGCATTCGCCACACATCAGTTAGTCCTAAAAGCTTTTTCTCTTGTAAAGTAAACTGAAATATGAACAATAAACATAAATCTAACCTCTGTCTTGCTCGTCCAAGTATGTAAGATAAGCAGGCGGACGAGGTTGTGTTAAAATAAACAGTCTGATGAGACATTTAAATAGTCTCCGTGTTAAAGTGACCATGCCCCCCCTTCTGTCTGTTTATAGGTGCGGGGCTGAGCGGCCGTCAGATGCATCGGACGCAGGGCGTGTTCAACCACACGGAGGACTACGTGCTGCTGCCGGACGAGCGGACCATCAGCCTCTGCTGCTGGGACTCTCGCACGGCCGAGAGGAAGAACCTGCTGTCTCTGGGACACAACAACATCGTCCGCTGCATCGTCCACTCGCCCACCAACCCCGGCTTCATGACCTGCAGCGACGACTTCAGGGCCCGCTTCTGGTACCGCCGCACCACCACGGACTGAGACTCACTTCATCTCCAACGTCTGAGAACCAAACAGGATGCGGGACTCTCCGTGACCTCAGTGAACTCATCACTTTCTTCTGATCTGTGGTGTCTTTCATTTTGATTTCATTTGAAACTGGACAGGACTTAAAGGGTAACTAAGGTATTTTTCAACCTGGGCCCTATTTTCCCATGTTTGTGTGTCTAATTGAGACAACACGTTCTGAAACTGGTCCAGAACGCTGCAGACGGCAGCCGCTAAACGGGCTGTGATGTAATCCCTCGGGACAGCTCCTCACCGTCAACGTACTTCCAATAAAAGTTCTTGTTTTTACCGTTGACAGGCTCAGATTGTTATTATACATGTCTGACAACATTATGGAAAGAATCCTACTGAGAAATAAAACCCTTTTCTTTACGTTTCACTTTCTGTGACTTTGTTATTGTGTCATGTGACTTGTTTCTGGAAGACAACGGTGGAAATGAGGGCTGCAACTAATAAGGCTGTCATGGTGATGATGATCGGCTCAACCGCGTGAAATGCTTCCTTTTTTTTGCAAATGACTTAATTTATCCTGACTAGTGCTATAAGAATAAGCTTTATTGTTAGGCTATTAATAACTATATTGTTGCTTTGTAAACGAGAAAGATGACAACTTTAAAACTATTTAAATACTTGTTTATTGTTACATGCAGAACACAGAAGGACAACTTGATGCTGCGTTTATTTTAGCTGAGACGCTTTGGTTGCATCTGGTTGCTATGATACGGGATATCCGCAGAAGTAAAAATGTCAACACGAGGTAGAGTACTCTCTCTGGATGAAGGGAAGCCTGAAACACGTAGGGAGAGAGGATGTGTATTAGCTTCTCCTCCGTTGTTGTTGTTGTTGTTCAGCCTTTGTACATGTAGGATGTGACTGTTGGTCTTTCTGGTATTTGTCCCGCCTCTCCTCCACTGTGATTGGACGGCTGGGTAAAAAGTGACGGCATTTTTCGACCCTCGGCGACCAGAAAAAAACACCAAACGTGCAGCACTCAGCGCAGAATAGACGCTCAGCGCCTCGTCATGCTGCTGGCGTTTGAAGCATAGCGGAAATATCCGGCGCTCCCACTACAAAGAATTCAAAAAAGAAAAAACTTGACCATGGCGGTTGTGGCGGTTGTGGCGGTTGTGGCGGTTGTTGCCATCTCCAGCGGTTGGCTGGTCAATAACGCAGTATTGCAGTTATTGTGACAGCCCTAACAACTAACCATTATTTTCATTCATTCATCAATTAATCTGTTGATTATTATCTTGATCATTCGATAAATTGTTAGTTCTATAAAATGGTGAAAAATGTTTCCCAAAGCTGAAGATGACGTCCTCAGATGTCTCGTTTTGTCCACAACTCAAAGATGTTCAGTTTACTGTCACAGAGGAGGAAAGAAACCAGGAAATATTCACATTTCAGAAACTGCAATCAGAGAAATTTGTAATAAAAAATTGCTCAAACCGATTAATCGATTAATTTAATAGATGACAACTAATTGATTAATCGTTGCAGCTCTAGTTGTCAGACACGTATAATAACAGTCTGAGCCTGTCAGCGGCGAAAACGAGCACTTTTAGTGGACGTACGTTGACGGTGAGGAGTTGCCCCGAGTGATGACATCACAGCCCGTTTAGCGGCTGCTGTCTGCAGCGTTCTCCCTCGATACTGGACCAGTTTCAGAACGTGTTGTCTCCATTAGACACTTAGACACAACAACAAGACAATAGGGTCCATGTTGAAGTCACCATCTTTAGAGTAACGCCCGTCTTCTCTTTTTGATAACAACACTCAGTGAATGATACGCTGAACCTGTTCTCCTTTCACTGCTCCGAAACTTCAACTCTTCTCACGTCGTCATCAACAACCGAGTTGTTTTTGTTTTCTTTTCTGCTTCTCTATTTTGTCCTTTAGTTGTAATTTTTATTAAACATTTAAAAGGAACAAGCCTCTTCTGTGAATTATTAGGCGTGAGAAGAAGTCCCCTTCAGAACTCATAACCACAGCGATGGTGATATCCTGTAGATATTTTAAGACCACAGTTGTTGCTGCAAAAAAGTGAGCAACCTGCAGGGAGCACAGATGGGCACGATATACCACAACACACACACCCACACACATGCACGCACGCACAGTCTGTAGATACACATTGAACCTAGTGTGGTATCGGTTCCCATCCGGCTTAATTCATAAACTTAGAAGAATAGAAGAAGTTGAAATGTTGGATTATCTGTTGCCAAATCATTCTAATCTTCAAATCCTTTGTGTTTAGTGAAGAGCTGTCAAAGTTAAAGGGACTGTTTGTAACTTTTTAAGCGTATAAATGTAGCGGGTCGGCACACATGCGCGTTCGCATATGCGCACTCGCGTGTGGCCGGAGCCTCGTCTCCGCTGCCTGCTCTCCTTCACTCAGACAGCGCGCGCGTCCTCGCTGTCTCGCTCCACCTCTAGACGTGAACGCGCGCTCACTCCACACTGCAGAAGAGTTAGTTTAGCTCTGAGAATATCTAGTGAATGTAGAGTGGACGTTTGTGCAGAAATAACTGCTGCAGCTCCTCCAGACCAACAGAGGTTTCCCGTGTCTTGTGAAGTGACGGAGCTGTACAGAGAGTTACGTTGTCTTCTCGTTACCGACCGGG
>CAKALU010037529.1:0-11982 GCA_916700995.1 Hozukius guyotensis | reverse complement strand
GCTTCTCCGATATTGTCCGACTCTCTTTCTGACTGACTTTACTGAAGGATAGTTAACTATAGACATCCAGAGATTTATACGCCCTCAATGTATCTCTACAGCGCTGCCGTTGGCCACCAGCCAAGTTTTTCTCTCGTAAATTTATGCCGTTTATCTCAGAATATTCACGTTTTTTCTCGTGAATTTTATGAGTTTTTCTCGTAAATTTACCACTTTTTCTGAGTTCTGAGTGAGAAATTCTGAGTTTTTTTGACTGGCTAGTTAGCTAGCTTAGCTTGCTAATCAGGAGACAGGTGTATCGTCCAGCCCTATAGTATATACTGTATATATATATATATATATATATATATAAGAGTGAGTGTGTGTCGTACTGTAAAGCAGCCGGTCCGTCCTCTGCTTCTCGTGCATCAGATCCTGAGTCCTCTCAGCCACCAACACCTCCAGATGTTTACTGTACTTCTCCATCTGGAACAAACATCAGGATAAATCTAAATCTAAACCAGATGTTGACACTGCAGGTTGTGCTACTGTGATTAATGTGGTGTCTCTGTCTCTGTTACCAGGTTCATCATCATGTCCACGGGGCTGACTTTGATCGGGTTGATCCGGTGAACAAACTTCCTGATTTGTTCGAAGGTGGGTCGGTGGACGGGGTTGTGAGAGCGACACCGCCGGATCAGCTACGGAAACACGCACGGGACAAAAAGGACGGCAGAAAAGGTTCAGACAGTTCAGTGTGAACTACTCATCAGGTTCCCTGGTTTCAGATGATACCGGTATCTTCAGTCTAGCTTTAAATCCCAATGGAGTACCTCTACGTAGTCGGCAGGACAGGGGCAGGTGCTGTCGGCTTTACTGGAGATCAGCTCCGGTAGAGGAGGACACCAGGCGCTCTCCAGGCTGGACTCCTCCGCCTGCAACGTAGTCATTTAGTTATTATTGATTTATCCTTCATTTAACCGCTGACCTGACATCAACCAGTCAGACTGGGACACTTACTGGGACGGGGTCACTGCGAGTGGCAATCTCCAGCAGGATGATGGAATAACTGGGAAAACATGGAGAGGTTAAAGTGAAATGTGTATTTAATTTAGGCTAACGTGTGATTATGGCGTTAACTTTGACAGCCTTAATATAAACACACAACCCTTCAGCATGTCTTGGTTCTGGTTAAGGTCCGGCCCCCCTACGTGACAGAAACCAGTTCATGTGTACCTGAACACGTCTCCGGCCAGCGTCGGCTCCATGTTGGAGTTATGAAACTCTGGCGGCATGTATACCTCCAAGAGTCTCTGCTGATAGGTGGAAAGAGGCTCGGCGCCGTCGTCCCGGCGATACGTCCTCAGCCCGTAATCTGACAGGACAGACCACGTGTCAATCAAAATCAGACAATAACGGCGTCCAATCAGTGTCCGGGAAGTCAGATACTGTAAATCTACAAATAAGCTAATATTAGCATCGTTCTGTATTCTCTTAAAACGATATGTTCCCTAATAGTGGCGTCCAATCCAGTGCTTGTTTTATTAACTACTAAATGGTGAGATTATCTTATTTTAGGTCAGTTCATCACCGTCGACTCACGCCGTCGCTTTCTGTGTATTATGCATTTTAACGCCGGCGGCTGTGGTGTGATGAGGTTGATCCATCCCTGCAAAGTGAAGCCATGTGGTTCCTTTTTCTCGTAAATTTACAACTTCATAATCTCAGAGAATTTCCACGTTTTTTTCTCGTAAATTTGTGAGATTTTTCCCCGTAAATTTACCACTTCAATCTAAGAGAATGTCTGAGTTTTTTTCTCGTGAATTTATGGCTTTAAAATCAGGGAATATTCATGTTCTTTTCCTTGTAAATGTATTTACTTTAAATTCAGAAATTCAGAGTTTTTTTCTTGGAATATTACCCCCCTCCCCCGGCTTCGTAATCCACTGTCCGTGTCCCGTGTGAAACTAAAAGTAACGTTGACTTATTTGACCCGTGAGTCACGTCAGTTAACGTCAACCACGACCGTTTCCTAACCCTAACTTAGTGGCCTAAACTTCCTGTGAACACAGAAGTTTATTTTGATCGGACACTATGCGTGTAACGAGCGTATATTGACACGCCGTCCCCGGTCCGTCCAACAGTAACGCAGTAAAGGCTGTATATGAATGTGTTGTATTAAAGTACAGCACAGATCGCTATCACCTGTTATTTTGCAGACCCAGCGGTCGTCTAAGACACAGTTCAGAGACTTGAGTCGGCCGTGACAGATCCGGTGTTGGTGGAGGTACGATATCCCTCTGGCGATGTCCGTAGCGAACGAGAACCTGGAATGGATAAAACCGGGGATTATTTATTTTTCTTATCCATTAAACCTGTTTCTTTAATTATTAGTCCCACACAGTGACAACTAGAACACATTTTAATCAACATGCTTAGCGTGTCTACCTGAAGCCCCAGTTAAGAGGGACCTCCTCGTTAAGAAGAACGTCGTTAAGGCTTCCTTTTGGGCAGTACTCCGTCACTATGGCAACGTTAGGCGCCTCAACACACCCGCCGATAAATTTACAGAGGTTGGGGTGGTCGAGCTCCCTGGAGGAAGAGAGAGAGAGAGTCAGAATACCATGATGGAGATAGGAGGGTCGTATACGATGAGGACGATGAGTGGTTGTTACCTGACTTGTTTGACTTCCTGTCTGACGGTTTTGGACAGAGAGAAGGTCTTTGTTTGGATCCTCTTGATGGCCACCGTCCTGCCGTCACTGGACAAGGAAATCAGATTTAACCTTCATCACGTGAGAACTTTGTGTGTGTCTGTAGATCTAAGAATAATCCGAGGCTTCCTGGAGTTTACATGTATGCAGATATTTTTGAAAATCAATATTTTTCCCCTAAAAAACAAAATTCTGGTTCACAAAATATATCTCCGTCTACACGACAACAGCGCTCGGTGAGCCAGTAGGTGGAGATAATAGGCCACTACGCACCGGCTGTGTTCTTCGTCGCGCGTGAATACTGCGCAGCGAAAAAGCGTACGTTTTAGATCTGTTAAAGTTAACTAGATAACGCATTAATGCAAATTTGTTATAACGCCAGTAATGTCTTTAATGTTTAAAAGAAACTCGGCATTTTCAGTTTTAAAGCTAGAGTGAAGATACTGGTATCATATGAAACTAGAGTAGAGACTAGTTACTAGTTAAAGTGTTACGCAGATGATACACAACTTTATATCTCTGTAAAAGTACAAGTACTTGTTGTACAGCAGTTGTTTTATCTTTCGTTGAAGTATTTTGGTCCACTTGACCAAAGTGACTTGGCTTGAGTTCAACATACTGTAATCTACCATACTACAGTTATTGTTATATTATAAGTTCTATAACATAGGGCTGTCAAAGGTAACGTGATAATAACGCAAATTTGTTTTAACGCCACAAATTTCTTTAACACATTAACACAACTTGTGATTTTTAGGTGGTAACAGACTCAGTTTTAAAGCTAGAGTGAATACTGGATATCGTATCATATGAAACTAGACAACCTGATGAATCCATCGGTACCAACCATGTCATACTAGCTATATATACTAGCATTATGTGTACTTCATACTGTATCCGTGTGTCTATTTATAGCTCTGATTCGCCAATATGCTGATGACATACCCCTAATTTTGGCAGAAAAACAAAAAACCAAAAGGGAGTGTTAATGTGAGGACGCCCAATTTTGGCAAGGAAAAACTGTCATCGCCATTTTCAAAGGGGTCCCTTGAACCTCTGATTAATTTGCAATTAATCAATATTAACTATTTTAATGGATTGACAGCCCTAATCACAACCCCAGCAGCTTGACACTAGTGAGTTTTTCATCTTAACTTTAGTGTGACTGTATATTACAGTTTGATTTTTAAGGGAATTAATAGAAATGTCCCCAACGAGGCATCATGCTTATCATGCACCCCGACATTGGGTCCCAAGTTGGGGCTGGGTTTTGGACTACTCTTTAAACTCCATTTTACATTTGACATCTTTGGTTTCTTTTGTTTGAAAAGTACTGTTTCAGTCAAATAAGGCATTGTATCTGCAATAGTATCGAAAGAAAGAGTTTTTTTTTATTTTTTTATTGGAGCATCTAGATATGCCGATATCATCTATCTCCTCGGATCGGCCTCTATGGGGCGCACGCTCTACTGGGTGAGCCAGAGGTCGCCCCATATCAAACCCAGCCCTGGTTGTAACTCCTAACTACTACTGCTGTCAGACAGGTGGGCGTACTATATCCCGGTGCAGGTGAAGGGTGTTTTCCGGGTCCCTGGTTGTCCCGTATAGCAGCTGAGAGCCGTCACACAGCTGGTGTTACTGTCGCTGTTCCCCACCGGTACACTCATCATGCTGCCCATGGTCATACGAGCCTCCTGATCTATACACAAACAAACAGAGAGAGAGGTAGATAAAGGGTTTCTAACGGCATCATGACATCATTAAGAATCACCTGATCTGAGTTTAACAGCAAACGTCAACAGGACGCTTGTTGGATTCCTTCTTTTTTATGGTCACAGACACGTTTCAGACCCATTTAAACCAGTTTGAGGCCATCCGTTTTAGACCTGTTGAGACCAGATCTGTTTCCAGTTTGTGTCCACAGCCTCGGCGATCCCTCGCCATTAAAAACGCCCCTGTAGACACGTACCATTCGTCATTTAGCGAGCAATAACAACGCCTTTGTTGCTTTCGGCGTGCCATTTATACGCCATGTAGTCTATAGGCTACTGACTGCAATGTAAACGCATCTACGTGAATATGCTACGCTCCGAGCTAAAGACATAGAATTTCAACCAGCAGACCGCTGTTCGTGGCCCTGTGGTTGCAACCGGAACCAACATGGCAGCTCGTTTGGAAACTTTCTTATCACGAAAATAGTTATATTTCTAAAATCTAGATCTAAAATAAAGACAGATTCATCAACTGCATTTCTATTTCTACATAAAATGTTTTCAGAAACACATTTCGGTGAACTATTCTATAAGAGAAGAACGTTTCCAAACGAGCCGCCATGTTGGTTCCGGTTTCAAAGCTGGGAGCACTAAATATTTTTCTTGCCTTAACTTAACTGCAGACGTTTGCGTGGCGTGCAAATGACACGCAAAAAGCGGCGTATAATAGGGTTAATGGGTTAGTAGCATAGGCTACTTTATGCAAATCGGAGGCGTCCAGCGCGAATCGCCGTCTCTGGAAACTCCCTAGAAACTGTTAAACTAACCGTTGATCTAAAATAAAGACAGATTCATCAACTGCAGGATTATTTCTGTCATTAAATGTTTTCAGAAACACATTACCTTGTTTTATCTTAGTGAAGTCGATGATCCAGCTCTCGTCCCACAGAAGCTTCTGTTTCTGGTACCTCAGCCACTACAGCAGACAGATGGACCGGTCAGGTTCTTATCAGTGTGTTGTTGCTTAATGTTTATTTGTCAGCATTTCTGTTAGCGTGTGTTGTTGTTGTGTTGAGTTCTCACCACGGCGGTCAGTACGAAGCTGAGGCAGAGCAGGCTGAGCGGCAGGCCGATGGCCAGCTTGGTGGTTGGGGTCATCGGGCATTCACCACAGTCAGCTGGACAGGTGGAGCAAAGCTCCGCCTCCTCGCAGACGCCATCACCACACACTTAGACGGGAGACAGAGGAGATACTTGTTCATGTTTTTTGAGCGGAGAGACTACCGGAACAATAGAGCGCTGCAGGGATGATATATTTCTGTAGGCTAACAGGAAGTTAGCATCGCCCTGGTTTGGTTATCTACCTTTGTTGTTGTTGTATTTGTTTTCTATAGTCACGCCAGGAAGTAGAAGGTCAACATACACCACCATCACTTACCTACAGCCGGCTGCACGGTGCTCTTGGCCTCCAGAGCGACCTGCATGAGACCAACTCGTATGTGAGCGATGAGCGAGGTTAAACCAGAGTGCATCAGAACCACCTGCCGGACAGAGTGATGGGTAGGTCACAGAGTTTAACAGCAGAGTATCTGAATTTAGGAGTTTGTCTTTACTAAAGCTGGGTGATTAATCTGTAGGGGAGTTTAATGATTGATCGTTTATGGTGCAAATTAGCCTCAAGAACTTAACATAAGGAGGAGAGTTAGAAACATTGGTGTTATAAAGCAGTGTATCGTCTGCATATAAATGAATGTCGGGCTTTTTACATACATTTAGGAAAGATTAGTCTGTTGTAGCATTGACTTAATAAAGTTTGGCCTTTAAAACAAACGGCCTCCTGGTTGTACAGATAATCTGGTACCTTGGCGGTCCAGTTGGTCTGGGTCATCTTGCCGGAGGTAGAGAGGGTGTGTGTGAAGATTTTCCCATCGTCAGGTATCCAGGGACCGCAGATACTCTCTGTCTGAAAGGTGGTTTATTATTAGCGGCACTTTTAAATAAATTGAACCTCACCACCAGATCCTCCACACTGCACCTTTAAACTCTGACGGAGCAGATAAATCTCCCGTAAGTACCATGTGTCCCAGCGGACAGGAGTGGATGTTGGCGTGATGGATGCAGCAGTTTTCTCCGTCGGCGTCTTTCCAGTTGGTCGGACAGTCGAGATGTTCACAAAACCTCCGAGCTGCTTCGGCGTTTAATATGGAACTAAACACACAGACAGACCAGACCAGACCAGTTCAGACCAGGTTAAGATCCAGTCTGGATCCCAGTAGAACTATAACCAGTGTAAAGAAGTCTAAACCAGTATAACCAGTGTAGCGGATGTATTAACCTGTTTGTGAAGATGTGGTTTTCCACAGCCCACTGGTAGAAAGAGTCTCTGGCCGTTACCGAGTACGTGACGTAGAACGCCTCGCCGCTCTTCACCGTCTCTGGAGGCCGGACCACCCAGGCCATCTCCAGACCTGAGAGAGAGGTTAGACTATCAGACAATAACCTGTGTTTAATTCACTTATGATGTATGGAGGATGGAACCTGCCAAAATAAAAAATAAATGACTCAATAAATAAATAAATAAACATGTCATTAAATAATATTTAAAATAAATGTAGCCATTAATTAATTGATAAAATGTAACATGAATTGATATTTCTGTTTTAATTTGCTTCTTTATTTATTTAATTTTGTATTTATTCCCTTATTTATTTACTCTTTTGTTTAATTTTCCCTTTTAGTTTTTATATATTTACTTTTTATATATTTAATAAAAAATGTTATATATTTATTTTTTATTTTTTATATTTATATATATATATTTATATATATATATATATACACACACACATATACAGTATAACATAAGCTGTCCGACCTCCACACTTGATCATGTTGTATTCGTTGGGTTCGTCCAGCGGCCAGCAGTCGTACTCGCTGTTGTCCAGGTCGTGCCAACAACACGCCGGACCGACGCAGCTGACGCACATCTGGAAACAAAAACAACAACGAATGACTCACAGCCCACCAATAATACAATAGGTCAATAATACAGTAGATCAATAATACAGTAGATCAATAATACAGTAAATCAATAATACAGTAGATCAATAATACAGTAAATCAATAATACAGTAGATCAATAATACAGTAGATAGATCAATAGATTTAAATCATGCTGAGGGAGAGGAGGAGACGGTGACAGAGACAACATTATATCCAGTAAAATAAAATCATTAAGATGTATTTTAAATTATATTAAAGATTTTCAGAGTAAAGTAATTAAATAAAGGAAACAATAATAATTAATAATTTACAGAGTTAATGACTGAATGAACACTAAAAGCAGATGTGAAGTCTTACCCAGAGCAGAAACCAAAAGCTTTGCCTTTTCTTCATGTTGCTGCTGAAGAACAGAAAGACAGAGAGACAGAGAGACAGACAGAGAGACAGACAGACAGGTGGACATGTGTAACCTCTGAGCGGTGGAGTCCAGACTGATGAGTAGAGCAGCAGAGGAAGATGAGAGGAGGAGGTAGAGAGAGGAAGGACAGACTAGAGAGAGAGAGAGAGAGAGACTGGTGAGATGTTCACTGACCTCTGGTGGTGAAACGCACACTGCACATCTGTTTAATAATACTGTCATAATCAATAAATAAATACATTTTGAATGTAGCAAAAATATTTAAAAAATAAATGTTGCCATTAATTAATTGATAAAATTAATCAAATTAATTTACTTCTTTATTTATTTATCTTTCTATTAATTCCCTTATTTATTTATTCTTCTGTTTAATGTTCCCTTTTATGAATTTATTTATTTTTGCATTATTTATTTAATTATGTACTTTTGCATTTTTGCATTCATTTTTATTTATGTATTTATTTATTTTTATTTATTTTCATATTTATTTTAAAATGTTGAGTGACAGCCCCCTCATTTGCATATCGAGGCAGAAATGTATAAAGAAAAGAATACAGAAATAAATAACGAGTGAAATGCAGAGGGAAAATCATGCAGAAATTAATTAATTAATTAATTAACTAATAAATAAATGCACAAATACATAAATAATTAAATACTCACATTTAAAAATAAATAAGTACAAAAATAAATAAGTACAAAAATAAATAAGTACAAAAATAAATGCAAAAATCAATAAATAAATGCACAAACAATAAATAAATAAAAAATGTAAGCAAAAATATATTAAGTAATTTAAAAATGTATAAAAACATAAATATCTAAAAGGGAACACTAAACAGAAGAGTAAGTAAATAAATAAGGTAAATAAATAAAGAAGCAAATTAAAACAGAAATATTAGTTTATGTCACATTTTATCAATTAATGAATGACTACATTCATTTTAATATTATTTTTGCTACATTTCATGACATATTTATTCAGAGGACTTGATTGATTTTTTTTCTTTGTTTGGCAGGTTCTGTCCTCCATACCAGAGTGGATAGTGTCAGTGTTGATGATCAGCAGCTTTGTTTCCGGACTAATGAGCTCGAGCTGTTTACACTCAACATGAGTGAACACTCTCGCGCGCACGCCACCCATTCACCTGTGTTTACGTCACAACAGACCACCCCCCTCCGCCCCCCCCACCGGTTTCCACCGGCACGCGACACCAGCCACTAACCAACCAGTGAGTGCACGAGGACACGCTTCAGACAGAACGTTCGTGCGCGCGACGCCACGCGAACCACCGCGGAGAATCTGACTGATGATTACTCTGTTACTTTTTACTCTGTTTCTTTGTTACTCTGTTACTTTGTTTCAATCAGCGCGAGATGTTCATGTCAGTCTGACGGCTCGAGTTCTACTGCAACGTTCTACTGGAACGTTCTACTGGTTCTGAGGAGGTTCTACTGCAACTTTCTACTCTCTGAAGAGGTTCTACTGGTTCTACTGGAACGTTCTTCTCTCTGAGGAGGTTCTACTGGAACGTTCTACTCTCTGAGGATGTTCTACTGGTTCTACTGGAACGTTCTACTGGTTCTGAGGAGGTTCTACTGCAACTTTCTACTCTCTGAAGAGGTTCTACTGGTTCTACTGGAACGTTCTACTGGTTCTGAGGAGGTTCTACTGCAACTTTCTACTCTCTGAAGAGGTACTACTGGTTCTACTGGAACGTTCTTCTCTCTGAGGAGGTTCTACTGGAACGTTCTACTCTCTGAGGAGGTTCTAGAGGTTCTACTGGAACTTTCTACTCTCTGAGGAGGTTCTACTGCAACGTTCTTCTCTCTGAGGAGGTTCTACTGCAATGTTTTACTCTCTGAGGAGGTTCTACTGGAACGTTCTACTCTCTGAGGAGGTTCTAGAGGTTCTACTGGAACGTTCTACTCTCTGAGGAGGTTCTACTGGTTCTACTGGAATGTTCTACTCTCTAAGGAGGTTCTAGAGGTTCTACTGGAACGTTCTACTCTCTGAGGAGGTTCTACTGGTTCTACTGCAACGTTCTACTCTCTAAGGAGGTTCTACTGGAACGTTCTACTCTCTGAGGAGGTTCTTATGGTTCTACTGGTTCTACTGGAACGTTCTACTCTCTGAGAAGGTTCTACTGGTTCTACTGGAACGTTCTACTTTCTGAGGAGGTTCTACTGGTTCTACTGGAACGTTCTACTCTCTGAGGAGGTTCTAGAGGTTCTACTGGAACGTTATACTCTCTGAGGAGGTTCTACTGGAACGTTGTACTCTCTGAGGAGGTTCTAGAGGTTCTACTGGAACGTTCTTCTCTCTGAGGAGGTTCTACTGGAACGTTGTACTCTCTGAGGAGGTTCTACTGGAACGTTCTACTCTCTGAGGAGGTTCTAGAGGTCCTGCTGGAACGTTGTTCTCTCTGAGGAGGTTCTACTGGAACGTTCTACTCTCTGAGGAGGTTCTAGCGGCAGTCTCATCCTCTGGTTCCGTCCTTTCTGGTGTGGGTACCGGTTCTATGTGCTGCTGTTTCCACACTGCTACCAGAGGTGGTGGATAGAGGCTTGTTGTTCGTCCCGGGTCGGACCGGACTGGACTGGACAGGACTGGACCGGAACGAACCGGACCGGACCGGACTGGACCGGACCGCAGGGGGATAAGTGGACTGACCTGGATCTTGTTTGTGTTCCCGGATTAAAGGAGGATGATCCGGGTCAGTCTGGTTCTGCTCTACTGGTTCTGTGTGTGGATCCGGGGCCAGCAGCTGGACTATGACAGGTTGGTTCTCTTATTACTTTTATTACTTATATTTCATATCTAACACTTTATACTTTAACATAAACTGTAAGTGATCAGTAGAGTTTTTATTGTGGACTTAATTATTAATAATTAATAAAAACAAACACTAAGGTCCATCTGCAGACAGACTAGTAACTTCTATCTATGTGTGTATATTATATCATATTATATAATATGATATAATATTGTATATTATTATATAATATTACATTATATTATATAATATGATATAATGTTATGGTGGACTGTAATGTGTGTATATTATATAATATAATATAATATAATATGATAAAATATGGACTGTAATGTGTGTATATTATATCATATTATATTATATTATATAATGTTACGGACTGTAATGTAATGTGTGTGTGTGTGGTGTTAAACAGACTTTATGGTGTTTTTAAACTGGTCCTGCTGGTTCTGGCTCAGGTTTAGTCGTAGAGGACATTACAACAACGAGACAATGTCAAACATTTAAAGCACCGAGACAACGTGAAGAAGAAACACGTGAAGAAGAAACACGTCATAAAGAACATTTATACATCGAAGAGAATAGAAAATAAAACCAGCTCAAATCAGAAAACACAAGAATAGAAGTGACAGGGTAAGAAATGATTCATAAAAAGAAAAGAGTTGAGAGTTGCAGCCGACCGGCAGTTTGTTCCACGTATACGGAGATAAAGTGTCCAACTAAACAGATTAGAGTTATAGAGAATAAAGCTCAACGACATTATCTTAATCAGACTAATGAGGGAATACTGATCACATTAATATCTATTCATTCATAAAGAACGGGTGGTGAATAGAGCGGTGGATAGTATGGTAGATAGTATGGTGGATATTATGGTAGATAGTATGGTAGATAGTATGGTGGATATTATGGTAGATAGTATGGTAGATAGTATGGTGAATAGTATGGTGAATAGTATGGTGAATAGTATGGTAGATAGTATGGTGGATAGTATGGTAGATAGTATGGTGGATAGTATGGTGAATAGTATGGTGAATAGTATGGTAGATAGTATGGTGGATAGTATGGTAGATAGTACGGTGAATAGTATGGTGAATAGAGTGGTAGATAGTATGGTAGATAGTATGGTGAATAGTATGGTAGATAGTATGGTAGATAGTATGGTAGATAGTATGGTGAATAGAGTGGTAGATAGTATGGTGAATAGTATGGTAGATAGTATGGTAGATAGTATGGTAGATAGTATGGTGAATAGAGTGGTGGATAGTATGGTAGATAGTATGGTGGATAGAGTGGTGAATAGAGTGGTAGATAGTATGGTGGATAGAGTGGTGGATAGAGTGGTGAATAGAGTGGTGGATAGTATGGTAGATAGTATG
>CAKALU010037528.1:9904-23494 GCA_916700995.1 Hozukius guyotensis | reverse complement strand
GTGTTAATGTACAGTATGTAGAAAGAAAGGGCTGACAGCAGCAGCTGCAGCAGCTGCAGCAGCAGAAACGCAGCTGAAACGCAGCTGGTGTGAACACCTGACGTGGGAATCACGCAGCCACCACGCCACACAGCCGCCACGCAGCCGCCACGCGCTCCTGACGTTCCTGGTTTGTCCCGGGCTTTAGTCCATCTCCTAATACTCTCTGACTTCCCGACCCTGTCTGCTCATCAAGCTCATCTACTGAAGATGTGAATCTTCAAAAACACCTCAAAAATCTAAAGTTCAGATGGATTTTCAAATCACAACAGTGACAACAGCACTGGGAATGTTAAATGTTAATCTCTTTCTTAAAAAGAGACTGTATAAGCCTGTTATAATTTTCAAATTAAAAACAAAACTTATTTGACATACTGGAGTTCCTTTCCCTTTAAGAAGAGCAGTAATCCCAGAGGGAAATCCAACAATTGACAATTGGAAACTCTTCCGGTGTAATGGGAACGCCAAACACTAAGTTAGCAACAGGCTATTTTATTATTAACCTAGATAATATTATTACTGATCCTTCATTCTGTCTACAAAGCTCTGATTGGTTTGTGCAAGTAGGCCAACAGAGACCAGACCTAAACAAATCACTGAACACATCAGAGGTGCGGCCAGTGACTCAGAGGTCTAGAACCATGCTACTCTTTGGACTAGATTTATAGCTCTAGTTTATCTATCTCTATTAGTGGAGCGGATAGTGGAAAAATCATACAAATAGTGATACAAGCACCAAATTTGGCATGATGATTCCCGAGGGGACGCTTAGCAAATATGAACGATTGGCCACTTGAAAAAACAAGATGGGGGCCATTTTTCAAGATGGCTGCCAAATTGACCTGCCGATAATGGCTTCTCTCATAGAAATTCATCTACTTGGTCGAGTAGGGGATCAGTAGTCCAAAGTTTCCTTCCCTGAAAGACCGATTAAGCCGGAATATGACAAGCTCCATATCCAACACCAGGTGCTAGAACTGGAATTGTGGACTCTCAAGCCGCAAAAAAACACAAAGCGAAGACTCAGTGGACAGCCAGAAAGTAAGAAAAAACTTATAGGAGGATGTTAAAGCTGTAAAAATTAGATCAAGCATACAGGAAAACATGTAACTCTACATCACACATTCAAATTGACCAAGTACATGCATTTCCTTAAGAAAAACATTCTCCGCGAGTAAATTGGACAGCCATCTTGAAAAATGGCCGCCATATTGCAGTTAAAAAATTGTTAAAACTATCAAAATTAGATCCAGCATGCCAGAAAACATATAATTTGACACCAAGATCCTTCAAATCGATCAAGTAGATGAAATCTATGAGATAAATCATTATCAGCAGGCCAATTTGGCGGCCATCTTGAAAAATGGCGTTTATCTTGGATTTTCAAGTGGCCAATCGTTTATATTTGCTTAGTGACCCCTCGACAATCATCATGCCAAATTTGGTGCTTGTATCACTTTTCTATTTGCACGATTTGATTGAAAAATGGATGTTATCCGCTCCACTATATGCACTGCCTGCCAGAGGGATTGTCTATCTGATGGAGGTTCCCTAGCCACAGTAGCAGAAGGGTAGTGAGTTTGGGTCATTCCTGTTTTGTGCCCTGAGGAAGGAGATACTTCTCTGAAGCAGAAAAGTAGTGCTGAACTTTTTGTACTTTCAAAAAAACATGTCTCTGGATTTTGGAATGTTTTACTGTAAACAATGGTGAAGAATAAATCACCCATCTAGATACTGCATGGAGCACATTTGGTGAAGATTGATCAACATTTTAGGAGAAGCAGAGAAAGTGAAATGTTTTGATTGCAACGAGAAAAGTCTTTTAGCATCTATGCCTTATCCTTACTAAACCTCAGATTATTTATAAACGCAACATGAAGCAATTTGTTGAACAAGCTTTTTTGCATGATTCGTTCTATTTTGACTGGGAAAAAATGTCACTTATTGACAATGTAGAGTTTGCCTGGCAATCGTTTTATGATGGTTTTATCCAAATTGTGAACAAACATGCTCCATGTTTGATATTCAGAGTGAAAGGGAGGAACAACACATGGTTCACCCCTCATCTGTCTAACCTCCTCCATGAGAGAAACATAGCCTGGGCTAAGGCCAGAAAATCTGGGACTGATTGGCTCCTTTTTAAACAACTGTGTAACCGCTGCACTTTTATCAGAAGGGCCAAATCTGAATTTTATCTTGCAGCCACCACAGAAAATCTGAATAATCCCAGAGAATTCTGGAAAGCAGTAAAATCTCTCTCACCCTCTGAAATACACAATGGGTTACCGCAATGCATTATGAAGGACTCTGTTGTTGTATCTGATAAGTCTGCCATGCTGGAATGTTTCAATGAGCACTTCATTGCTTTCGGTTTCTTGTTTTAACGCCAATGTCCCCCAGATACCTCAGTCATCACTAACCCTATGCAATCCTCAGTACTTTGTCCCAAACCTGCTGTTGGGAGTGAGCCTTTTTGTTTTACTCCCTTTTCTCTTGCTGATGTGCACAGAGCTCTCGTTACATTGAACCCTCTTTAACCTCCTGGTCCTGACAACCTGGAACCTTACTTTTTAAGATTAGGTGCTGATTTTATTTCCAAACCCATTTTGAGTATTTTTAATCTTACATTTATTCGCAATGAAATTCCAGAGGTCTGGAAATCAGTTTATGTTCTCCCTCTTTTAAAGGGAGGTGATCAAACTCTTTTAAATAACTACAGGCCCATCTCTAAGTTGCCTGTTCTGGCTAAAGTTCTGGAAAAGCTGGTCAGTGATCAACTTAAGGAGTATCTGTCTTCAAATGCTATTTTATCCAAGTTCCAATCTGGCTTCAAAAAGCAGCACAGTACTGTTACTGCAGCAATGAAAATAGTGAATGATTTTATCGAAGCCTTGGACTGCAAATAATTCTGCGCAGCTCTTTTTATTGATCTATCAAAAGCCTTTGATACCGTGGACCATTCTACACTGAAACAAAGGCTTTTTGATAGAGGATTGTCTGACCATGCTGTTGGATGGTTTGTTAATTACCTTGCTGAGAGAACTCAGTGTGTCAGGGTCGATTGTGCCAGCTCTACAGAAATTAATGTGTCCAGAGGTGTGCCCCAGGGTTCAGTCCTTGGTCCAATATTATTCACTATTTACATCAATAACCTGGGTCAAAATGTTGCAAATTCTAATTTCCACTTCTATGCCGATGACACAGTCATTTACTGTTGTGCCATCACTCTCAGCCAAGCTTATGCATATTTACAGTCTGCTTTTAACATTATTCAGTCACAATTACATAATCTTAAGCTAGTTTTGAATGCAGAAAAAACTAAGCTTGTGCTGTTTTCAAAATCCAAGAAGATGGTTGATACTACTCCAGGTATTATAACTGTGCAGGGTGAGAAGATTGAACAAGTTCAAATGTATAAATATTTGGGTATTTTAATTGACAGCCAGCTCTCTTTTAAACCTCACGTTGAAACACTTGTGAAGAAGCTAAAACTAAAACTAGGATTTTATTATCAGAACAAGGGCTGTTTATCTATTGAAGCTAGGAAGAGATTGGTTACTTCTACATTTTTGCCTTTGCTAAATTATGGGGATCTGCTTTATATGAATGCATCTGCCCAGTGTTTGCGAATGTTACAGCCTGTCTATCATAGTGCACTAAGGTTTGTGACTGGCTGTAAAGTGCTCACACATCACTGTACCCTGTACACCAAGGCTAACTGGCCCTCTTTGTCTATGCGGAGGCTCACATTTATTTATAAGTCCATTCTTGGTATACTCCCCTCCTATCTGTGCACTCTCATATCGCGCACACTGGCAGCTATAGCCTACGCTGGTCTGAACTGTACTTATTATCTGTACCTAAGGTCCGCACAGAACTAGGTAAGATGACCAACAAACACAGGACTTTCTTTTCTTTTTTTTAATTGGAAAAACATTTCAAGGCATATAAATTACAGAGCAAATAAGCAGTCTTCTATTTTTCACCCATTTTTCCCTCCCACCCCCAACAATAAAGGAGATAACCAATATAACACTAACAGTTACAAGACTTAAGGCAGCAATGACACCAAAATTAGAAACACACTAAACACATGAAATAATAAAACACATACAATATTCACATATACACACACACAGAAAAAAACAAACATAAATAAAATAAAAATAATAGAGATTAAAAAAAGAACAACGCCAATCCAACAAAACAAATAAGAAGGCTCAGTCGTCACAACCAGGCGAGGAGGTCAGAGATTCAATCTGGTTTAGAAGAGGTTTCCAAGTCTTTTCAAAAGAATTGAGGGAACCCTTAAAGGAAAATCTAAGTTTGTCCAAACCAACCGACAGTAACATTTCTTTCACCCACCTATTGTGAGTCGGAGGTAGAACATGTTTCCATTTAAACAGAATAAGTCTCCTTGCCAACAAGGTGGTAAAGGCGAGAACATGTTGCATGTCTTTAGAAATATTGGGCTGAGGGGGCACTCCGAACAAAACCACGAGAGGGCCGGGGATAATAGCAGTATTATATGCTACGTTAAGTGTGTTGAAGATCTCGGACTAAAATGTGTTGAGGTTCGGGCAGGACCAGAACATGTGAGTGTGGTCGGCTGGAGATTGCCGGCACCTGTTACATGAGTCTGTTAAATTGGGATACATCTTAGATAGCTGCACATTTGTATAATGGACTCTGTGCACGATCTTACATTGTAGGGGGCTGTGCCTAGCACAGATGGAGGAAGAGTGGACTAATCGTAAAATATGCTGCCACTGATCATCCGGTAATACACTACCCAATTCCTGCTCCCAGTAGTCTTTAGGGCTCTTTGTCGAGTGTTCAACTGTGGGACCAATGATACGGTAAATATTAGAGATTTACTGTTTGTTTTTTTCGGGTCAAGAGGCAATAAGGAATCAATGATGGTTTCTGGCCGGCGGCTAGGGAATTTAGGCTGTTCCTGTCCCAAAGTGTTGTTATTTTGAAGTGACGTTTGTGACGTGTTTTCTGTACTTATGTTACATTAATTGGTGTACGTTTTTTACTTAGTTTGTGTACTTCTTTCAAGCTCCACCATGATGTTTTTCCTAAACCTAACTAAGTGGTTGGTAACAGTAACAATGTGGCGTTAAATGACGAAATGCGAAAAGCCTATTTATATGCCTTCCCATGAGATCAGGTTGTATTTTTTTAACTGGGGCAGTATAGAGTCATGTTACCTTTCAAATTCAGTAACTGTGGAGCAAAGAGTAGAAGCAATGAGAACGAGGACTCCATGCATGCAGTATACTCTGCCTTCATCAGAGCCTGATGTAATGATGGCCTGAAGCTCAAAGCTCTGCTATTTACAGAGTATTGTGATAGCAGTGAATGCATGCGGTCCTCGTTTTCCGCTGTCTACACTCTTGTTTTGCACCTGCTACAAATAGATATGATGTGCAGATACTGTGACCATCTCATTTAGTCCACAAAGACTAAACGCCTACCTTAGATAATTGGGAAGATGTTTTGAGGAACAGTTATAATCAGGAATTCCTGCATGTTCAAATGTTTGATACATTTTTATAATATAATTATATACACTTAAGAATTATATAATGCTACATATACATATAGTCCTGGCAAATATACACATATTGTACTGTCCATAGTAAGAGGTAGTACTTCCCATACAGTGTGTGTGTGTGTGTGTGTGTGTGTGTGTATGGGGGGATGAGGGGAGGCGGGGCATTAGGCGAGGATGCATGGTGGGCGGTTGGGGGATGAAGGTGGGAACTATGATGGTTGTTGAGGAGAGTGATGGCCTGTTCAGGGTTCTGATGTGTTCTGGTGCTGATGGAGGCAGTGAGCTGGGTGTGATGGGTTAGCCACTATCCTACTGGTCTGCCTTCTTGCTCTGGCATCGTGCAGAAAAATCACAGGCACCTGTTCCTGGCCAGAGAGCCGCCTGGCTGTTAGCATGATAAATGTCCATAAATGTTGCATTAGCACCACCTACTGGAGAGCGCTAGTTCTTCCTTACACTTGTGAATCTTTTCTTACACATAACAGTCTGAAAAGGATCCACAGGAATCCGTTGAGATTCACAAATACGTTTCCATTTTAAAATGCTAAGTTGCCGATTCGCAAATATATAATAATATAATATAAGGTTTGTGAATGTCATTGAGCCATGCAAATGTAAAAATGTGACAATGTATTTGTACAGCTATTTGTGTTTATTTACAAATGATGATATACGAGTTGTAAATTAGAGGCACAGATACAAATAGAGATTTACAGATACAAATCGCTACATTTGTGTGTGCGTTGTGTTTTACGAGACACAAGTCACATGACATTTTACGAGTCACGTGCTCCCTGCATTTGTGGATTTTGTGTGTAACAGCACGGTAAAAGAGTCAAAAGAATCCACCGAAGTAGGTGGAGAGACACAAATATATTTCCTTTTAAAAAATGCTAAGTTGATGTACAAATGATGAAATATGAGTTGTAAATTAGAGGCGCAGATACAGATACAGATTTACAGATACAAAAATAGATTTACAGACAGAAACCACTCTGCATTTATTTGTGCATTGTGCTTTACAAGTTACATAACTTGACAAGTATACTGTGACTGTAACTGAATGGTATTGTTAAAGTGTACATTTATATTCACATTGTATTCCAAAATCTATGCAGCTCCACTTGTCATTAATAGAGCAAGGAATTATATTATATTATTGATTGATTGATTGATTGAGTCATGTTCATATGTTATTTTTTGAGCAGAGAACATAAGTACTGTACATTGTTACCACCCGGCTCAAAGGCTGCAACAAAAATGGGAATAGTGAAAGGCATTTATTTAACAAACTAACAATAAATAACTACACCGACACGGAAAGTCAGTAATGTGGCATGTGTGGGTGTGTGGAAATGTCTGCAGCAAACAAAACCGTTGTGCCAGCCAAGGGAGAGAGAGGCATCTGTGGGAAGGTAGGCAGCTTTTATGTCACCACCACACCGAGCCCAGAGGCCTGTATTACGAAGCGAGTTCAACATACCCAGGGTATCTTCTTGTTATCTGGCTTCACTAACCCTAACAAACGAGATCCCGCTAAACGGTCCTATGAAGGTGGTTATCAACTCGGTAAATCAACCCAGGGTTTCTCTATCTGGCTGTGAGCGCATTCACATGAACGGGGTGGTGTTTGCAACATCTGACCAATCACAGACATGGACAAGTCCACAGACCTGTCTTGCAGACAGACAGGCAGAGCGGCACATTTTACAAAAGAAGAATAAACTATACTAGAAAATTTCACAAGAAATTTTGACCAGTGTGCCTGGTGGTGGTGGGGGGTGGGGGATTCAGACTGTCTGAGGTCCATAGTGAGGTCATCACTGTAGGGCTATTCGCTGATATATAATGTTTACATAGTTTTGAAAATGTCTACATTTGCTGTGATTGGCTAATGTGAATTTCGCTCCTCTTATTACTGTATACGCCGATATATAATGTTTGTCATGTCCTCCTCATCTATGTATTTGACACACACACTGCACGCTGCGTGCGTGTCTGTCACTGGTTGCCATGGTGATTTGGGCACCATGAGGAGTGTTTAGTTTCCTGTTATCATACAGTAAGAGTTTAGGGCTTTTATTTTGAAAAACTAGGTGAATCCCTAGTTTCCTGTTATCATACAATGAGATTTGGGGCCTTTTAATCACAGGTGTAATTAATAACATTAATTATGGCCTGATCCATTGAAGCCCTGGTTTAGAGCATGCTGGCTTACTAAAATGGCTGTGACACAGTAAATGTAGTGTGTGTGTGTGTGTGTCTCTGTGTGTTAGTCAGCCTGCTCTGATTGGCTAATTTGAATCACCTGTCTAGCAACAATCAAATGTTGCCGTGGTGATGGCCACTGCTAAGCACCCTCAGTGAGACAGTTTATAATAGGAGTTAACCAGAGACGTACGAGTCATAAAAGTGCTTGTCAGACAAAAAACTTGACTCCTATCGCTTAGATTGTTTATGAGACGAGTAAGGACTCTCAGATGAACACATGGTGCGAAATTTGGGTGTGTAGTGTCAAAAGTGTGACCTAGCGGTGATGTCACGCACTCTAGCCCTTAACGATCAATGCAATACACACCCATTATAAAATCTGAAACGATCTGAAAATTTCACAAAACGTTAACTGCAATTTTGTGAAAACCATTTCAGCTATCAAAATGCCCATTCGGCCCAATAAAGTCCCAAGTCTCGTGACCCGTTCGAACTTTTAATCATGTTTCTATGTTAAAGTATGGCGACTCTGTATGGCCCCAAAGAGGAGTGTTTTTGAGCACTCTTCACGTCGATTTTCCATTCATTCCTATGGAGCAAAAAATCATGCTTTCGCACGATTGTTTCGGAAACCGCTGCGCAAATCTCTTAGAAAAGTCACAGCACACAATTCCCGATCATTCCGCACGTTATGAAGTATTTTTTTTACAGGTGTTGGCAACGCTGCGGGAGGAGTAGCGCGGCACAGTTTTAGGCGGAAGAAGTCAGAATATTAAAAGCCCGTCGGATTATAGACCAGTGTGCCTAGAAGCACAAGGCTTTGCCTTGTGCACACTGGAATTAAACAAATACGAAGAAGTTAAACACTTAATCCAGACTAAAAATAACACAGTTGAAGCTGCCAAATGCAGAAAGGAAGGCTGGCAAAAGAAAAAATTGCTCTCAAAAGTCAGATATAGTCGTCTAGATATAAATAGCTTTTAGAAGTGCAATGGATGGATGGGTTACACTTCATTATACCCTTAAGCAACGATATGACGTCTATGACTGTTTCAGTCTTATTTCAGCTGCGTCCTCGTCTCCGGCGGTGTGAAACGGACTTGAGAGCAAGTAAAACAATTTTGTAAATGTGTGTAATATTATCATACGATCTGCGCACCGAGCTCTGATTGGTCAGTAGGCGGTGCTTACGAGTTATACGAGTTGATCTCTTATCTGGAACATAACCTGCTCCGGATCAGGTTAGGTGTTCAGCATCAGTTACCATGGTGATCTACCCCGGTAAGAAGTGATCCACCTTCGTAGGACGGAAAACCCAGAGTTAACCCTGAAATTACCTCGCTAACCACAAATCCTGCTTCGTAGTACAGGCCTCTGTTGTGGTTCGTCAGCCTGTCCACCCTTCGCCCTGCAAATCAAAGCAGCAAAAGGACACCGGGACACCTAGTGGAGTGGAGGGGTTGTCACAATATGCATTAATTAATACAGTATATAATGTACATGAATGCAATATCATACTCAGGGAGATGAAATTAGTCTTTTTATTTCTAGAGTAAGAACAAGGTCATTAAAGTAGGACAACTAAATATAGTTGTAGACAAGGACTTGTCTGTGTACACCCTTCAAATAAAAATAAAAAAAGCACGTCCTAACATTACAGCAAATGTTAGCCCTCTTTGATAACATAATATGATAAATATTTAACTAAGAAAATAGCCCTCTTTTTCAGAGTTCGGTGAGAATCTCTCATGACTTATGCTGGCATGCCTACACAGTGCCGGCTTAGAGGGCACAAAAGTGGACATCTTCATCCAAACATTTCTCTGGAACCCTGTGGATCACTACTTTTGTTACTTGGCTACTCAAAAACATATTGAGAATTTCAATTTCAATTGACGGATAACAATTTAATTTGCACGTGTCATACAATGTTGTCAGTCGGTCGCTGCACCACTTTGGTCCAGACTGAAATATCTCAGCAGTTATTGGATGCATTACCATGAAATTGTGCACAGACATTCATATTCTATTGAATAATTGTAATAACTCTGATCATTGGACTTTTCGTCTAAAGTGCGTTGATGGTCAAAATTTAATTTAGTCCTATACTTTGGTATCTGACCAAATACCTGCAAAACTAATGACACCTGATCAGGTGTTTGGAACTAATTAACAACTAGAATAGCGCTCGGAGAGCGCAGACCTCCGCCACGGTGCCTTACTTTAAAAACAGATCACAGCTCACAGATCACAGCTCACAGCTGGCGGTACCGTGAGGAGGTCAGCTTGTTATTAACACGGTGTGTTTCCGTGTAACGTATCGGCGGATGCCTCTCTCATTCAGCAGCCTTGTTGTGTCTGTATAACGTTACACTACATTGTCTCTCATCCCGTCATCTACCGCTTTGTTCTTTCTCACCGCGGATGCACCTCGAAGTCTCAGCACACATCCACACACGTATCTCTCTGCTCTCAGAAGGAGGCGGGGTCACGCGACATCAACGCGTCATCAGTTACACTGCGCATGTGTTATACCCTGTGGTCTTAATGTTCTGGCTGATCGGAATTCTTAAAAAAATTCCTGAATCCGGATCATGATGCGGATCGCCACCAAAATCTAATGGATTGTTCATTGTGCCACACCCCACCCCTCTAAAAATCATTCAAATCCATCACGGACTTTTGGGGTAATCCTGCTAACAGACAAACAAACAAACAAACCAACAAACCAACAAACCAATGCCTGTAGACTTGGCGGAGGTAAAAATATAAGCATGCTAACAAGCTAAACTATAATGATTGTAGCATTATTTCTTGTAGCAGATTTAATAGTCAATCATTAATTAATATCAAAATATGTATATGTAATTAGTAATTCAAAATTATGAATCATAAATCCATGTGTTGGTGTAAAATGTGAAGGAGATTGATGGCACTCAGCTTCAGCAATCACCCACAATTAGTTTTAATATCAGAATTCAACCAGGCACCACCCAATTTTGAAAAAACAGGGAAAACTTCCAAATTTGCTGTTAATCAACTCTAGCAACCCTGAGTCTCATAATCTGAGGGTTGCTACAGGGTTCTTGGGCATAGTGTACAGTGATTTAAGTTGTTATATATACACACGCAAATCAGATGATCATTGTCTGTACAAATGAAATGTTTATTTATCTAACTACATATCTACATAGCCCATATGGGCTTACAAGATACTACAACAACCAAGATGGCCACATGACCAGTCATAACATACAGTTCCACAAATTGAAAGAAAGAAAGAGAATGAGAAAATGTCAGGTTTCCATGCATTTTCTATAAATCTTGCTAAGGCAAAAATCTCCTCATTAAATAGCCAACTTATAAAACATATAACCTTCAGACACCCAAAACAGATCCAGGTACCTCAATTGAATTTTTTCAAACAGATGATTCCTCGAGTCACTGTACATAGGGCAATGGAACATAAAATGGATTTCATCCTCAACAACACCAAGATCACAAATATTAGGGATGCACCGATACCAGTATCGGGTATTGGGTTCGATACTGTGCTCGTGTACTCGTACTCGCAAAACGGCTCCGATACAACGGCACCGATATCACTTTACGGTGGTGCGCCCGACCCCGTTGGTCCGGGATCCCACCTCAGCCAGCGTGCACCGGCACTCACTTTCATTAAACCACGGGATTTTGCTTGCACCCTCTGACTCGTGCGTGCGTTAGACTCCTTGGTCCGTGTTTCAAGACGGGTCGGGTGGGTTGCCGACATAGCCGCAGACCCCTGGCGCCTTTTACGTGGGCCGAGCCCCGATCTGGCGGCACGACGCGGTTGGGGTGCACTGAGGACAGTCCGCCCCGATCGACAGTTGCACCGGGAGCAGGGGACCGTCCCCGGCGGGGAGAGAGGGCGCAGCGAGCCCTTTGTCCCCGGTGCGGCGAGGTCCGGGCAGGGAGTGCTGTAAAGCTGCGGCCGCGAGCCAACTTCGCCCCGAGCCTTTCCAAGCCGACCTAGAGCCGGTGGCGGCGCACCGCCTCGTATGCGGGACTCCCCAGCCTGCCGTCTGTCGCTCACAACCTCCAGCTGGCTGTTAACGAGGGTCTTTTGGCACAGAAAAGTACTCGTATCGGTACTCGGTATCGGCGAGTACTCAAATGTAAGAACTTGTACTTGTACGCCCTCTCTGTAAATTAAATTTGATATAAGGTTCAGTGTGTAATAGTCGTCTTATTCCAAATCCTAACCTTCCATTGTTCCTTATGTGTCATTAGTAGTTTTTGTTTGACTATATTTATGTTACACAAATTATTCCTGAAAATGAACCTTTCCCAGTTAAAGATCTTTTTGGCCTTTCCTCTGGTAACTGGACCAGGTGATTCCACAGCCAAACTAGTTCACATCTCTGCTTTAAAGACATGACATCCATCCCATGTCCCCTTCAATAGCCTGCTTAGCCGTGTATATATATATGCAACCCTCATGGCTCGACTCTGGATAGCACTACTAGCAGGGGCGTCCTTAAAACCCCATACTCCTGCAGCATCAAATAATATTGAGCCAACCATTGAATCATTTTTTGAAAATGTTGAAAAACCAAGGTCAGGACATACAGTAGCTTTATTTTATTCATTACAGACCCAAACGCTCTTCCAGCTGACTCTGCAAATTCTTGTATTCCCTCTGAAAAGCAGATATTTTCATTAAAATAGTAGTAGTTTGTTTCAGCTTCCTTAGGTAGGCCATCTTAGGACATGGTCGTCTCTGTTCCCTCGATGGGATTCGGCATGACCCGTTTTTCTCCGTCTCCGTCTCCATCTCTCTCTCTCGCTCTCTCACTCTCTCTCTCTGGTGCAGCGGGTCTGTGCATCTCACCCCCCTTTCTTTCATAGCTGGAGGGGGTCACATGGCATCATTGCCATTCAAAATGCCTTTCATTTAAAGGTATAATATGTAACCGTTGTTGGTTGTAAACACACGGCCCCTCCTCCTCGGCTCAGCTAGCGAGTGACGGAGAGAGAGCAGCGATGGTCGAGTGTAAGTAAGTAAGTAAGTAAAGTTTATTTGTATAGCACCTTTCACAGATACAAAATCACAAAGTGCTTTATATTAATAAAAAAAACGTCATTCAATATTAAAAGTAGCGATGACAAGCACAGGGCTGTCGAGCAAAACAAAACAAACAAATGAGGACAGAGACACATAAACAGGAAACAAATAAAGTCAAGAAAAGGCCAATAAAAGCAATAAATAAAGTAGAGTTATTCAGACGAATTAACAAAAGCCTGTCTAAATAAAAACGTTTTCAGAGGCTTCATAAAAACGTCACAGGACTCTAGGGATCGCAGCGATAGGGGGATGGCGTTCCATAAGATGGGTGCGACAGCTTGAAAGGCACGGTCACCTCGGGTGTTATACCCCATATACTGTTTTATAACCGGAATTTGGTTTTCTAACTAACAGAGCTTTTATTATTTTTCTTTTTAAAATCTCTTTTTCTTCATTGTTGATGGAACCGTTGTGCGCCGTGCAGTGAAGCTGCAGCGCAATTCAGTTATCAGCCGTTGATGGATCTGCAATCAAGGGCAGAGAAGCAGAGCAGCGAGAGGGATGATCTGGAGCGTGTTAGAACCTAGATAGTTGGCGCGTGTAGTTGTTGTAAATGTAGTTTTTATTGAATTTACCTATGAGAAAACACAGTCTTTTCACTTAGAAATGTTTAGTAGGTCCTTATATATATATATATATATATATATATATATATATATATATATATATA
>CAKALU010037527.1:40000-48513 GCA_916700995.1 Hozukius guyotensis | reverse complement strand
TGGCTGTGCTGCTGACTGGGGTTTTATGACAGGCACCCTGATAGCTATAGGGGTGGGACTTCTTCTGGGGGGCTCCTCAGCTGACAAAGGCCAGGTTTCGAGCCCATCTGCCGCACTAATGGGCAGAGCCAACAGTGACCCTTCCCCAGTGGAGCATCAACTAGGACAGTCCATTGTCTCAAACAGGGTGCCTTGCCTTCACAGTGACATCACCATCACTGCTGCCGGCTCAGTCTCCTGCAGCAGGAGTCCAGATAAAGTCCATCAATGGAAGCAATACACTATCTTTTATGACATCTATAGCTTTACATCATGATTATCTCTCTGCATGGTTGATTCATACATAGAAATCACCACCACAGCTGAATGAATGCATTCTCCCCCTTAAGTGAAGCTGAGCATTAAGCAGCACTGCAGCAACATTGTGTGCTATCATTTGTGTGGTATCACTGGCATTTTTGGGCTGGATCCTGGCTGAGCCACCCACACACACACACAACAAAACCATTATGACTCTCTCCAGTAGCTGATCTACACCATCTAGAAACACCACACCACACATAGTCTTAAATCACAGTCGCAAAAGGAAGAAAAAAAAAGTTTCCTGATGCCACACTTCTTCTCATTTATGAGGGATGAGTGTGGCCACATGGCTGAGAGAGCAAGAGGCACAAAATGCAAGTTTCTCTTTAGGAAAGAAAAAAAAAGGTGGGGTGTGTGCGCACACCTACTCACAACCCACCTGCTCACATCTGAAAAAACATTTCTTTCACACACACATATATAAAATAACCTGACATCTCAACTCAGCTCCACTCCTAATCCAAACCAGTTTAATATATATTCAGTAAAGTGTGTGGATGATCCCACCACCCGGTAGAGCGGACTCACCTGCGTCGCTGCTTGCGGAGAGAAGGGAGTGTGTGCGGGGGGGAGTGTGAGTGTGAGTGTGTGAGAGTGAGTGTGTGAGTGAGTGAGTCGATGCTGCAGGATAGCGGCACGCCGTCTCTCCTCTCGCCTTTGTCTGCTTCAGTCTGAGAGCCGAGCCGCTGCCTCGCTGGAGGAGCCAACTGGGTCCTAAAGCCAACGAGCACTAGCTGGACCCGCCCACTGTGGAACTGCTGGAGGTATAGCAGCAGTCAGTCAGTCAGAGAGTGGGCTGGGCTGCTGGAGCTCATCAGCCTTTACCAAAAAGGTAACATGCTGTGAATTAAAGGGAAGCTATTATTTACAGTTCTGGGTGAAAGGTTGTGGCTTTTCTGTCTGTCTGTCTGTGTGTCCAGTTCAATCAGCTGACAGAAACCACAGTTTGATGCTTTGGTGGTCTGGTGGAGCTCTTTGTTGTTGGTGGAAGATAAAAGCTTGAATGCCACTGTGCTTGTGTTTGACTTCCATTTCTGGGTTATCTTGGCAGGCCTATTTCATTTTCAGCCATATATTTAGTGTTTTAACTCTTAAATCAGCAGTAGATAGATAGGATTAAAAAAAGATTTCAAAAGAGAGGGCCACAAGTTAGTGTAACTACTGTAGTTCCTCCCTGTGGTGTTTAATGACAGTTTTTCATTTCAGTATTTGTCTACAAAACTGAAAAAGTCCAGGAATTACCTCAATTGTGAGACGTTTCACTATCACCTCTATGAAAGTTAATATATTAAAAGCACCAATTTTATACAGTATCATAAAACATTAAAGCAGCAGTGGGTAGAATTGGAGCAAATATGATTAAAAAAAATATTTTTATAAAACGGTCACTATATCCTGACTAGTGCATGAGACAGGTAATCTGAAAAAATCATGTGCCTCTGTGTCCTCCGGTGCTCCTAATGGCATCTGCAAGATTTCACAGACCGGAGGAAAACAACCAATCAGAGCCGAGCTGGAGCCTTGCCGTCTCTGAGCAGCTGTCAATCACTCGCAAACTTCGATCAAACAGTCAAACAAGGCAGCGTTGATCAAATATGAATCAATATTATGTTACTGTAATGCCTATTTATCTCCTCAAATGTTTTCAGAAACATCTTGTAGTGTACTGTTTACTGTAGCTGTAAAATGAGAAAGTTTGTGACCCGGCAGCCATGTTGAGATCAGTTGAGGAAATACCAAGCACCGCCTACCAGCCGGAGCACAGCCAATAGGAACGCAAAATATGAACGCTCTCTCTCTGAAATGACCTGTGATTGGCCATAGTCTCCCGTCACGGGCTCGATTTTTTAAAGCCTGAAAACAGAGCCATGAGGAGGTGCAGAAGTCTAGTTTTCTCTCAGAACACTTGAATTACAATATGCTGAAAGGTAATTATGGAATTTTTGCCCAATGATGCCAAAAATATACTGCCTACCCCCACTTTAACTCAACAAACAAGATTGCTCATCTTCACATAATATGTGACACATTTGGCCTACTTTTTTCCTTTTGCTTTTCACAGAACACCTGCACTGTAGTCTGAAAATGTGTAACACGGCTTCAAAAGAAAAGTGCATCAAAGAAAAGTCATTGTATTGTACTTTTCAGGAAGTGGTTTTACATGTTTGCACTTAATGATGACGGGAATAATGAAAAATCTGATGATGGGAATGACAACCGATCCCTGAGGGCCAAGGGAACAAATGTTTGTGGTTGATTTTGCATGAACTTATGCACAGCTTGCATGATAGGTATGTGTCATATATTACCGTATGGATAAGGCTGTCAGGTTAATTTTAAAGAGGACCTATTATGCTTATTTTTAGGTGCATACTTGTATTTGGGGTTTCTACAAAAACATGTTTAAATGCTTTAATGTTCAAAAAATGCTTTATTTCTCTCATACCGGCTGTGCTGCTGCACCTCTTTTCACCCTCTGTCCTGAAACGCTCCTGCCCCGCCCTCTCGAAAAGCCCAGTCTGCTCTGATTGGTCAGCTGGCCCACTCTGTTATGATTGGTCAACCGAACCAAACTCTTCAGACTCCACTCCAGCTCCGCTCTAACTAGCTTTGTTTGAGGGCGTTCCAAACTAGCCGCTAGGCAGTTAGTATGTGTTACTTTGTGACATCACCACGTTACAGAAGAAAAGGCGGGGCTTAAAGCAAGGCGTTTCAGGCAGTTCAGGAGCAGTGTTTCTTTTCCCTTTGATGTGGACTTTGCGCATTGTAACTTTGCAGACCTTTTACATGCACAAAAAACTATATAACATACTAAAAGAAAGGGAAAAAGCACAAAAGCATAATAGGTCCTCTTTAATTATGACAGGAATAATGAAATATCTGACAATGGGAATGAGAACCGATCCCCGAGGGCCAAGGGAACAAATGTTTGTGGTTGATTTTCCATGAACTTATGCACAGTTTGTATGATAGATGCATATGTTACTGTATGGACAAGGCTGTCAGGTCCATTTTAAAGATATTACGCAGACAGAAACTGTCAAACTGAAGAAACCAAAACACCTTGTCACTATAAAGCCCACATTGGTCATTATTTCATATTAAATTGCAAGCTTGGGGATGTAAACTTTTCTCCTAGGCTATGTAACCTTTGAGTAAAAAGGCTTTGTGCTAGTTATTGTAGTGCAGTATCAATGTCACTGACAGCTCTGTAAGGATAGTGGAAACTCCATGGGAAGTGTAATACACAGAGGAATGGTGAGATGTAGAGCTTCAGAGGTGTCACACGATACTCCCAAAAGGCTAAAGTGTGGCAAGAAAAACACTAACGTAACATCACCGGACAAATGAACTCCATTGTTATAATATTCCTTGAACAGTAATGACTTCTGGGCCTCAAAACTGGGCCACAATACAAATGTATAAGGTTCCATAAAGTTCGTCTTCGGTCTAGCGCTTGAACAGCACTGACTTTAGGGCAAACAGAATATGAAAGTGTGTGTGTTTCCCTTATAAAATTACCCATCTTTGTAACACTGATATGTTTGATTAAGCATATGTGTTTTCAATATACTGAAATGTATATTTATTCTTTTGGTTCTATTAGTGCACAAAATGATAGTTTAGAAAGGCACAGGTTTTCTTGGCTTGAAAAGTACCATTTTGGTGATTTAGTCTCTCAAATTATTTGCATCATAATCCACATTACATTTTGAGGTTTCAGAGCTACAATTAAACTTATTTTAACTATCGTACTAGTGTTTTAACTCCCAGTGGATCTTGTGGATTTATATCAGAATCTGTTTTACACAAATATAATCAGATCTTGCAGATTTAGAATTAAATTGAAATGTTTTTTGGACAAAAATTTAAGTTAATTCTTGGAATCTGGCTTGGTGGATTGGTCCCAATATAATAACACAAAAACATAAAAATAAATTTAGGATGTAGGTCTGTTTTCTATCCATTATTTACATCGCTGCACATGGGATTTCAACTGATAAAGGTGAGAGGATATTAACAAGGACAGCAAAGATGATTTATACTGTCGCAACCGTGTTCATTAACTGCTCTGCTTTGATGCCAAACACATCAGTCAGTAGCCCACTGCTTTAAATGAGAAGACCAATGGATAACAGGTCTCTGTTTTTAAAGAGCCAACAAAAGGAGTTGACTCTTTTCACAGCACCGCGCTCCCTTTGTCGTCTATTCCTCTCCCCTCAGGCGGAAAAGCTTCACTTTAAAACTCAGCTGTTGTCACATTCTGGAGCCTCTCCTTTGCATGTCACGCATAACTCTAATTCACTCTGATCACTGGCTGCTCCGCACCTCCCAAGGGCTGTCTGTCTGTCCACTGCAGTCTGACAGAGGGGAGAAAGTGTGTGGTTGGGGGCATAGGAGGAGCAGATTTGGATATTTGGTTCTCAGTCGGGTGCTGTGTCACACTGCGTTTCATGCCAAATGTGAACATGTACTCAGCGACTTTCCAAATCTAGTCACATAATTCCCTGTCCGGCTATGAAATCATCATAAAATGCTTTGTTAGAGTTGGAGGCATTTCTCTGACTGTCTGATTTGGATTTGATTTAAAGATGTTGTTTAAATGTCACTTCCCAACAAGAATAATGTGACACCCTTAAATCTGTTGCTAAGAGGAAGTATTTCACATTTAATACATTTGATAGCTTATATATTTCACTGATGTTTTGACTGGAATAATGGAAACATCCTAATAACACAATAAGACATGTTAGAGTATACATCATACTGTATAACAGTGCTAAAATGCCATCCATATATCCTGAGTTATCAGATGCGCAGTACACTTTACACACATTTTTTGCCTTTCAAACCTTTTGGACATCTTTTCTTTCAAATCTTTTTTATTGTTTTTTTTGTAGACATGGCAAAGGTCATCTTATCAAATGTACGTAACAAATTGTTATTTAACATGACATAAAAACAGAAAAGGGACCACCCCTTCCTCCCCCACCCCACCCCATGTTAGTCTTGGTCACATGAAAGAAAAATAATTTTAAAAAAATAATAAGAGAGAAAAAAAGTATATGAAATCAGATAATGGACTTAGCAAAAAAAAATAAAAAAATAAAAATAGGGAAATAAAGAGAGTCGTATAGGAAAGGTGTGGTAAAGATCCCTCTCTCCTCTCTTTCCCTGCCTTGCAAGCTCTGCTCAGGAAACACAGTCAGTGTCAGCAGTAATAGTGAGGTCATTGATATAAAACCAGTAAAGGACTCCAGAGATCCTTTCAGAGAGAATCTTCATTTTTTCCAATTGTAAGCAACATAATATTTCCTGTATTTTTGGACATCTTTTAATGAGGCATAATATAAAAAGAGTGAGATGTTCCTTCTGGCACTTTAAAGACACACGGCAATGAATAAAAGTTCTGAAGTGCTGAAATTATTCAAGATGCTGAAATCGAAATGACCTTAACATGCTTTCATACATCATTACTGTCACGTAAAGAGCCCCATAATAACAGACTATTTGAAGTGATGTTAGGACTTGATGCATTCTGATGAAGCTTGTCCTTCCTGTTAATAATGACTAGCTTTCAATGCCAACTCTTTAGATTGAATGTGAATTTAACAACAGATTTATAGCCTGCAGCTTGTATCATGCAGATCAGGTCAGCCAGAGTTTCCTGTGCAACAAGAACATAGTACATCTTCAATTTTACAAACTAGTAGGATCACATGTGTTGTGGTTTGAAAGGCATTGCCTGCTGTATAGTAAAAAGATACAATGGATGAATTAATGTCTCTCTTCCAATTTAACTATTTGCACAATTTCCATACATAATTTGTTTTTTATAAAGCCAGTTCCAGTATTATAGTGCATATTTGAATAATGTGTTTGTGTGTCAGTACAAACAGCAAAGGACAGAAAGAGTGCTGGACGACGTGGACTGCAGGATAAGCATAAGTGGTTCACAGCTGGTGTCTGGGGGAAACACAAGAGAGGGGCGGAGAAGGCCGGACGGCCGACTGGCGAGGGGACGGGAGGGGAGGGGTCTGGTGGCGATAGTGGGGGCGGTTGCAGCCATGACGACTGATGGAGGAGGAAGTAAACAGATGTCCACAAGCTGGCAGACAGGCCCAGAGTGGTCGAGCCACTGAGAGACAGGTGGACATCCAGGAACACAGTGGGACTGCAGAGGGACTGTGAAGCCAAGCTGGGCTTTGCATATAGAACGCAAACACTGACTGGAGTCATAAATAAATCTGTCATTGTATGATTTAGTGAACTTAACACACTCATTTTTGACTGTTCTTTATCCCAGTGAGAAGAATTGTCTTTGTTCATTGTTGTACTGACACACAATGTGACTCCATCTGGTGTCGTCCACCACACCAAAGTATTGAGAGGCTCTCTCTTCAAATTTTTAAGCCAAACTGATGAAGACTCCCAAAATATATGTGGCCAAATACAGCATCTTAATCATATTCATGACCCTAATTGCTGTCTCTTCCAATTTGTTGTAAATTGAAATGATGAGACAGTGATGATGATGATGATGCAGTGAGAGAGCCTTCATCTCAACAGTCCAAATGAATCACTCACTGTCCTTCTTATAACCCACCTCAGCATTTTGCAGAGTCACCGCAGCAGCAGTATAGTCTTGAGAATAAACTGGAAACTGGAAAGTTCAACTCCCCTGGCAGGCTGCTAAATCAGAGAGCAGGAAACGAAGGAGACACGCTGTCGTCTCCTTAAAATCTAACCGTCAACATGACCTTGAGCAAGGCACTTCAAACCCAGCTGCTCTGAGATGCACTTGTGTGCTGGACTGACTTGGAAATACTCACTGAAGGGGGAGAAATGCATTTAAGTGAACAGGTTGAGGTTTCACGGCGACTTTGAGCAGACGCCATGTGCTTTGATGACTGTGATGTTCAGGAGACAACGATAAATGTGCTGCCACGTTGTCATTAGTGATGTGTCATTAGGTTAAACAAGGAGGGACAGTGATGAGCTAAACAAGCAGTCCAGAGAAAATGAATGCAGTGCTTCTTAATGGGCCACTAGGGGCAAGAAAAAGTACAGTAATGGGTTACTTTAAGGGTTGTCAATGGATTAAAATATTTAATGGCAATTAATCAAATGATTGTCCATAGTTAATCGTGATTAATCGCAAATGAATCATAATTTTTTTTATCTGTTCAAAATGTACCTTAAAGGGAGATTTGTCAAGTATTTAATACTCTTATCAACATGGGAGTGGACAAATATGCTGCTTTATGCAAACATATGTATATATTTATTATTGGAAATCAATTAACAACACAAAACAACAATAAATATTGTCCAGAAACCCTCACAGGTACTGCATTTAGCATAAAGGATATGCTCAAATCATAACATGGCAAACTGAAGCCCAACAGGCAACAACAGCTGTCAGTGTGTCAGTGTACTTGACTATGACTTGCCCCAAACTGCATGTGATTATCATAAAGTGGGCATGTCTGTAAAGGGGAGACTCGTGGGTACCCATAGAACCCATTTTCATTCACATATCTTGAGGTCAGAGGTCAAGGGACCCCTTTGAGAATGACCATGCCAGTTTTTCCTTGCCAAAATGTAGCGTAAATTTGGGGTGTTATTTAACCTCCTTCAGCAGTTGATAGGCCTACCTATGGATTTCTTAGGTTTTCTAGTTTCATATGATGCCGGTATCCTTACTTTAGCTTTAAAACTGAGCCTGCTACAACCTCAGGAAAAGATCGATTGCGTTAATATGTTAAAGAAATGAGTGTCATTAAAACAAATTTGCATTGACGCGTTATTATCGCGTTAACTTTGACAGCCCTAGTTACTTTAAATAAAAAGTAACTCTGTGATTTATTAAAAAAAGAATACAGAAAGTCATCAAAAAAAGTATTTTGGGGGGTGAAATTCCACCATGCAAGTATAAATGAATTAATGAGAGTAAATGTGTTCACATTCCTGATCCATGAGGGTTTTTACATGTAAACTGAACAGTCTGACCACAGCATGACTCGTGGTGGTGTGATGTTCTTGTTACGGTAAAGAGAGAGAGAGATGAGCAGGACAGACCTCTGTAACAATGACAGCATCATTAAACAAGGCCTCATCGGTTACCATGGAAGCTTATTCAGAGCCGG